>CM047507.1:30993685-31016185 GCA_026122265.1 Ammodytes dubius | reverse complement strand
ACAAGAGAGAACGCTACAAACTCACTCATGGTCTCACTGCCGGTGCACGCCAGAGCAACAGATGGGTGAATGTTTATGCGCCTACAATGGCGGAGCAGATAAAAATCCTTCCCAATGTCTGTTTTGATGGTTTTTACCATGTTTTTATCACACTTATGGATCTGAGATGATGCTATATAACTCGCTGCTTGGAGACCGCAGTGCATTAATGTGGTGACGTAGGGACGAGCGAGGGGACTGCTAAACTGCAGTAACTGACAGGAAGTTAGCTAAAAAAAACATTCCGCTTACTGAACCTTTAAGTTAGGAAACAAAACTTGTTATTGGATCATAAATAGGACACAAGGCTTCTTGCAGCGCCCCCTTGAGGCAACTTAAAATACATCAAAATAGCACTGCACGTAAGTGAGTTATACAGCTGTTTCAAGTCCTAAAAGGCCTACTTCACCGGTTGGAATATGAAGGTGTATTGAACTCGGCGATCCTATGTAGTATAAATGTGCAAAAAAAATTGAAATCGGATCATCCTAGCCTGAGAAAAGGCAGAAAGAGTGTTTTATGGTCTCACTGTCTAACCCTACATTTCTCTTTCTGTGATGTCAAGTAGGCCTTTAATGTGGAAATATTCACCATTAGCCTGATAATACACTTACACATATTTTATATAAAAAATGTAGTTCATAATTTAGCACAATATTCAATATTTCTGAAATTAGGCAACAATCCAATTTAGACGTCCTGAGCAATGGTTTAGTCACAGTTAAACAGAAATCTACCAAATCTGTCATGACTGTGTGGATGTGGTTTGATCACATTTGACGTATTTATCTCCGTGGTAACAGAGGAAAACAACAGCTGTGATCAGTTTCAGGTTTGTTTGTTTACATTACTCAATCCTGGTTGTTTAAATATCTGACATCACCTTTTTCCAACATTACTCAATTCAAAACTTCTTCCTGCTCCTTTTCAGGCATATCACATAATTTTTTTTTTTTTGTGAAGTCATTTAAACATAAATTTAGTTTATTGTATTTTTATACTTTTCATTTAGTTTTGTATTGTTTTTGATATGTCTGAAATAAAATAAAAAATTCAAATTCAAATTCAAAACGAAGGCACAGAGAAAGAAAAAAAGTAATTAAGAGGCTGGCTACCATCTTACGTCCCGGTCCAATCACTTTACTAGATGTAGAATTGTAATAACTAATGTTATATCTAGCCTATGTATAACCAATTGTATATCTAAAAAAAAACTATAGTAACGTGATTGATCAAACACTTTTATGGTTACCTTTTAAGCTGGCAATGAGTGTGCCGCTGTTTGGGGCACAAAACACCAAACACCAACAAATTACATAAGGAAATAATAAAATTAATAAAACAAGAGTATAAGTAAGTAAACAAGATATCAAATCTGATATTCAAGTCAGGTATATGATGTCAACATAGGTTTTGGTTGGTAATAGGGATGTCCATGGTTGACCTGTTAACCGTTAACCATTAAGAAGATCTTTAACCGGTTAATCCTAAAGGTTTAAACGGTTAAAAAAATGTAATTCATCCTAATTTCTCTCAAATCCGGACTCTTATTTTGATATCGCAATGGCTACCCATCCCCTAAGCCTGTGTGTGTGTAAATGTATGTACATTTCAGTCACTTATTGCACTTTCGGCTCGTACATTTGCATATTTGACCTAACTCACAACAGACAAGGTGCCATGTGAATGTCAAATTGTAGGCATTTAAATTGGCTACTGGTCCCTGAATAGTTTTTAAATGAATAAACAAAAAAAGCCTGCTATAATGCTTCATGCATTTCACTATAAATAGGCTACATTAAATCTTAACGGTTAACCGGTTAATAACCGTTAATTCTTGTGGTTAACCGGTTAAAGAAAAAATACTAAATGGCCATCCCTAGTTGGTAACAAATAAAAAGTGAGCTTAAATACATATAGTCCTAAGTGTCTTTAGTCGGTGGTCTGTGTGTGTGTGTGTGTGTGTGTGTGTGTGTGTGTGTGTGTGTGTGTGTGTGTGTGTGTGTGTGTGTGAAGCAGTGGCCTACAGTTTACTTTCTCCTGTCTGTCATGTTGCACAACTTTCTGTGTTAATGTGACACCACCCAGCAACAGCTTGCAACACAACAAACTTCACCGGGGTGGATGGAAGGGGGATCTATCTACTTCTGTGTGAACCCTCAAACCTCAAACCTCACGTCTACCAAAGAAAAAAGTCTGTTTTTCAAGATCTCTCTCCCCCTGATGTTCACATAGGCAAGGCAAGGCAAGTTTATTTCTATAGCACAATTCAGACACAAGGCCATTCAAAGTGCTTTACAGGGGCAAGATTAGAATACATAAAACACATTATAAAACATTTAAAAGCGAATAAAAGAAGCAAATAAAATAAAAAACCAGCTGGCTTCTCACCAACTCTACAAGCTGTGGGAGTCACTAAACTATTCTGTTTGACAGCAGTGTTGTGTTGTGTCACTGAAAATTGCTTTTTGGCAATGTCAAACTTTTTTTTTTTTTACTTTTTTTCGTTCACTCTGGTCACTGTGCTCTTTGCTGAACAAGCTGCATATTTCCATGAGTAACGTCAAGGGAGGCGACCTTTTGTTCCCAAACACAAACTCTGAGCGGACAGCAGACACACACACACACACACACACACACAACACACACACACACACACACACACACACCAACACAACACACACCGACACACACACAACACACACACACACACACACACACACACAGGCAAGCACGCACGCACGCAAGCGCACCACACACACACACACACACACACACACACACACACACACACACACACACACACACACACACACACACACACACACACACACACACACACACACACACCCCACAGTAAGTAAAACACTGCATGAGAAACTCCCTGACAGATAAAAGCTACGTTCACAAACATTATGCAGAAGAATGTATTTCCTGACTTGCTGCTCTCATTGTTCCTTCTCTATTTATGGTTTTATTTTTTCAGTGATCTCATGATTACAATAGACAGGACCTGTATTTTATTTATGAAATTTTGCTTTATTTTACTGTGATCACAAAATAATTATTTGAAAGTTATAAAAAGAGCTCTAAGGAAAACAAGTTTGATTCATTGAGATCATGAAACCACTTCCTCCTGAGTGAGAGAAAATTCATAATCTGGGCCTCAATTCAAGTTAAAGTAGCTACGAGAAACTTTAATTTTTTTTGTAGATTCTAGCGCCCCCTTTGGACTAAAAACAGTAATGTTTTTACTACACTAGCTCCAGCTGTCCTAAAAACCTTTGCTAGTTGTTATATGTTGTGTAAATTGATGGAGGGAATGTGTTTAAAGTGCTGATATGTCTAGGGAGTTCTTGCATATCTATACTGGGAAACATGACAGTTTGGGAGACACATACAAACCAATGGGTGTGTGTGTTTTGTGTTTTGATGTCAGATAACACCAGTGTGTATGGACGTGTGTGTGACTACAGTATGAGTCAATTAGACATGCAACATAGGCCCCACACTGGACTCAAAGTTCAAACCTATTCTTTTGGAGGTGTCTTGCTATTTGCTTTTCCTTTTATCAGGTCTTATGGACATAGCCAACACACAAATGATCACCTTATGATGACAAGTTATGTCTGCAAAGGCATATTAAGTAGATAGATAGATAGATAGATAAGATAGATAGATAGATAGATAGATAGATAGATAGATAGATAGATAGTAATAGATAGATGATAGATAGATAGATAGATAGATAGATAGATAGATAGATAGATAGATAGATAGATAGATAGATAGATAGATAGATAGATAGATAGATAGATAGATAGATAGATAGATAGATAGATAGATAGATAGATAGATAGATAGATAGATAGATAGATAGATAGATAGATAGATAGATAGATAGATAGATAGATAGATAGATAGATAGATAGATAGATAGATAGATAGATAGATAGATAGATAGATAGATAGATAGATAGATAGATAGATAGATAGATAGATAGATAGATAGATAGATAGATAGATAGATAGATAATATATGGATAGAAAAGGGCACAATCACGCAATATCCAGAAACAAAAACACATAAAACAATTATATGAATTTAAAACCATCGAGTGACATCTTTTCCACATAATGTGAAGGGCCCATCTTACCAGACTGTTCAGGGAAAATAATGAAGTTTAAAGTACTGATGGCACGATATGAGATTTTAATGTCAGAGGTGTCCGTAGCCTTGAAAACGCAAACATCTCTTCCATTACAAAAACTGCTTTTACAGGGGGGGGGCGCCCGTTGTGTTATGGTTAGAGCATCACCCCCCCCCCCCAGAGAGGTTCAGTCCTCTTCACAGCAGATCCGGGTCATTCTCTGCATGTCATCTCCCCTCTCTCCCCCATTGGATCTCTGTCTCTCCTAACTATCAATAAAGTATAGAAAATGCCAAAAAATAATCATAAACTCAACTCAACTCAACTTTATTTATAAAGCCCTTTAAAACAACCACAGCTGAAACAAAGTGCTGTACATAATGCAGGTAAAACAATGTAAAAGCAAAACAACAATTTAAAATTCAGAAAAAACTATTTAAACAAAAAAAAAACTAATAAGCACAATGAATAAAATACACCATAGGACACTAAAACAAAATTAAGGTCTCATGCTGGGTTGAAAGCCAAGGAGTAAAAATGGGTTTTAAGACGTGTTTTAAAAATGGGCAGTGAGTAAACAAATGTTTGTCCTCTGAAGAACTAAGCATTCGGACAAGAAGTCGGACAGCTCTGGCATCCATCCACCCTGGCACCAGAGGGCCCCCAACACTCCGGCACCCATTCTAGAGTCCCGGCCTAGTCGCTGTGGCAACATCATTGCATCAATCACACACACACACACACACGCACGCACGCACACACACACACACACACACACACACACGCGCGCGCACACACTCACACACACACACACACACACATCGCTGTGGCAACATCATTGTGCTTCTGAGGTCATCACTCAGCGCCCCTTTGTCCAAGTAAAAGGAAGATACTGTATATCAAGAGTTTACAGGGACGACGGGCCGGGAATGCCTTTGTGTTGGGGGGCACACACTAGTTACAGTTATTACACTGATGTATTGGTGAACTGTTGTTTTCTTCGCCCCCCTCCCCCTCCCTTCACCTGGGGGCCGAGGTCCCCAAACCACCATCAAACTTTACTGCACATCCTGCTGCTGCAGCCAGCTACTCTTTCATCCACACACACACACACACACACACACACACACACACACACACACACACACACACACACACACTGTATGCAGACTCGCACACGCACGCATGCACACACACACACCACACACATGCACACACACACACACACAGATAGAGACACACACACACTGTACGCAGAAACACAGAAAGAGAGAGAGACACACACACACACACTGTATGCAGACACACACACACACACAAAAGACACACTCACAAAAGTAAACGCACGCAGGCACACACACACACACACGGACACACATGAACACACACACAAACACAAGGACATACGTGAACAGACAGACACACACACACACACACACACTGTATGCAGACTCACACACACACACACACACACACACACACACACACACACACACACACACACACACACACACACACACACACAGATAGAGACACACACACACTGTACGCAGAAACACAGAAAGAGAGAGAGACACACACACACACTGTATGCAGACACACACACGGACACACATGAACACACACACAAACACAAGGACATACGTGAACAGACAGACACACGACACACACACACACACACACACACACACACACACACACACACACACACACTAGCTGTGGTTCAAAGCTCCAACACTAACCCAAAACAAATGTGCCACCACCACCTACACACGTCCACACAGAGCTAGGGCTAGTTTAGCTTTACCAGAGAAACTAAACCCTAAGAAATAGAGACGCGGTCAGTCGGCCTGTTTTACTTTCTAAATGAAATCTAACCTTAAAAACCCGACTTCTGCTTTGACTGAAAGCTCATACACTGGAAAACAGAAGTGACTTTCTTATCATGACACTACAATCAGGTCAGGGAAACACCAGCTGCTGCTAAGAAGTCGCTATATACTTGATGGTCATTAAAAATCATTTGGAGTCCAACTCATCTCTAAAAATGAGTTTTTTGTGTGTGTGTGTGTGTGTGTGTGTGTGTGTGTGTGTGTGTGTGTGTGTGTGTGTGTGTGTGTGTGTGTGTGTGTGTGTGTGTGTGTGTGTGTGTGTGTGTGTGTGTGTGTGTGTGTGTGTGTGTGTGAGTGAGTGAGTGAGTGAGTGAATGACATGCAGAGAACGACCCGGGCTGGATTCTAACCCGGGTCTGCTGTGAAGAGGACTGAGACTCTATGGGGAAGTGGGGGGGGGGGGGGGGGGGGGTTATAGCCACTACACCAAGAGCGCCCCGCAAAGTTTCCATAAAGTTTAATAAGACTAATGTTACAATTCATAAAATTGTAATTACATTTTTTATATCAGGTGGAGCCAGTTGCCTCCAATCTAAAACACACAGCAGTAAAACTTTGAACTCATTCCAAAAATAGTTATTGATAAAGTGAATTTGATGATCCAATTTTCCGGTCAGCTTCCGAAACCTGATACATTCAAAATCATTAAACTAGTGTTATGTTACTGGGATGCGGCTGAGGAGCTTATATCTCTACTGTAAAGTGATATTATCGGACCATATCTGCAGTCATTTATTAAACCTGCAGTGTGTAGAATTTGGGGTTTTATTTCCAAGCAGATTTTGTAGAAAATAATTATAATATCCATAAGTACGTTTAATTTAGTGCATAATAGCTGACATTTTTTTTTTTTATTATTATTATTTTTCCTTAGAAAGGGTCTCATATATGTCCATATTTCTCCATACTTTGGACCAAGGCCTTGTCACCGCCATTTTGGAAGTGTCATAGTTGTAATGTCATCAGGTGCATTGTTTAAAATGTAGAATTGTTCTTGTCCTTGAAGGCCACTGTAGCTTCTGTTATTATTCGAAAGGGTTGGGGTTACCCAGGGAGCGTTGCATTCTAGAACTTTCTAGAACTTACTTGATGATGTCATATTACACACTGCACCTTTAAAGGGCTTCAATGCCCTGCAGAGGAAAAATGCAGAAAATATATGTATGGTCTAAAATGCATTGATATCCTGTATCTATATCAGTTTTTAGTATTCAAATAGTATGCAAGAAATGTGTCGTTTAGAACAGCTTTTTTGAATTTGCAGTAACTATGAAGCAGATGTAAAAGAAAGCTCACTGGACAGCTAGAGTAGTGATTGAAGTTTAAGTGTATTTTTCCCACCAGTGGCTCCATTTTCTACTAGTCATTCGAATATGAAAAATATCCATTTTGATGAATGGATATTGATCAAATTTCGATCAATTGAAAAATGTAATACATGATTTTTGGTTGCAAATCATGTATTAAAGATAGCTTAGCTTAGCAGTAGTTATTATCATTAAAAACAGTGAATTTCATATGATTCGATTATGAATAATAGCAATAAAAATGTGCCAAGATGCCTTTAAATCATACACTTAAAATACAACTATTGCTAATTCTAATATCATATTTTTACTTTCGAGCATGTAGAAAGTGTCTGTTTTTTTTTTCTTTTTTTTTTGTTTTTTTGCTTATGTTTGTTTTTTTATTTATTCGTCTATTTTTTTATTGCTCGCATGTTCGAAATAAAGACAATCAATCACTCAATCAATCAATCAATCAATATTAATATCATAAAAGCTATGGGGTGTGAAATTGAATAGCAATCAAACTAAGATTTTTTTTTTTCAATGAACTAGTTTTAACTGGATCAGAAAGCTGTGAGAAGACATGATGTTGGTAGATGTAGCCTCCTGCACTTTCTGTGAGCATCCCGTGGAGATGTTAGCGCACAGTCTGAATAATTGAAGGTACTGAGGTTATTTTAAGGCATGATTCTGTGGGGGGGGGGGGGGGGGGCTCTAAAGGAACATGACATGGAAGCACTGCAACCTCATTTTATCAATCTGTTTTGCCTAGTATGAGACTTTTGAAACCCTACAGTGAAAGGTGAAGGTCAGTTGTGAATAGGGCGATTTGACATTAAAATCAATATCACGATCAATTGAACATTTTACCTCGATTGCGATTAATTTTTTTTTTTTTTTTTAATTTCTTGCAAACACAAAAAAACAATTGTAAATATTGTAATTTAAAACCTTAAAAAACGAAATTGAATCTTTGGTAAACATATAATATTTAAAAATTGCCATATGAAAATTAAATTACAAAATAAGGGGGGGCTCTAACCACTACACCAGAAAAGACACACACGCACAGTCGCGCACAGAGACACAAACAACCACACACACAGGCAGAGAGAGACGCACACAAACACACACACATACCCCCTCTTCCACACACACACTCACGTACACACACACAAACACCCCTCCCCCCATATATTGTTATTTAATAAATAAATAAATAAAATATTAATTTACGATGAAGTGTCCGGTCCTATAGTTGTGAATCAGTCCACACTACAGCAGAGGGAGGGAGAGACAGGAAGCAGTGAAACAGTGAGAACCAGAGCATGGATCAAATTCCTTCTGTTAGGCAACAACACACAGGCTGGTCCAGGGTCAGATTACAAGTTTAACTAGTGTGGGGCTTTCATGTTAATAAACAGATGGATAGATGGATAGATGGAAGGATGGATGGATGGATGGATGGATGGATGGATGGATGGATGGATGGATGGAATGGATGGATGGATGGATGGATGGATGGATGGATGGATGGATGGATGGATGGATGGATGGATGGATGCAGCATACAGCATACAATAACAACCCCCCCTTCACCCCCTCCCCCCCCCCACACACACACACACCACCCTTGCCAAGTTAAAACTGTAAAATGCAATGAAACTTTGCAACAACAACAACAACCAGGGCCGGAGTGGGACTCATTTTCAGCCCTGGAGTTTCATGCCTCAGACCGGCCCACTTTAGTTCACGACTGACTATATAAAAAGTATGTATTTAAAACCTTAGTCTGCATAGCACACTGTTCTCTATAGCCTTGTTATTCAGTGTTTTTTTCTAAAAAAAATATTTCCATAAGTGTTGCTTTATAATGTTGATTTATTATAACATTTAACATTCTTTACAACACAATGTTCCAAAAATATTATTTTTTGCAAATAAGTGTTAGATATCTAAACCTTGAAATTAAATGAAATAAAAATAGAAAATAATTAAGAAATAAAATGCAATGTATAGCACCTTTTCTGCAATATCTGAAATGCATTTTAAGTTCAAAGTTGTTCACAGGTCACAATCAATCATTTAACCTAGCCTAAAGGATTTCACTTCTATTTACAGTATACAGGTCTAATGATGGCATCATCAAATAAATAAATAAAATGCAATGTATAGCACTTTCTATTGACACCATCATCTATTTTTCCATTTGCGTACATCAACAAAACAGCTGCTTCACAATTTAAATGGATTATTCACAATTATAAGAACATAAATTATTATAAATTCGGTGAGTGACGGCCCTTTCATAAAGGGAGGCATGAGGGACTGGAAGCATATTCACCAGAGGGTAGAGGAACATGAAAAAAGTAAGACACACAGATGCAGATGCTTACTTTCTCAATTTACAAAAGGCTGATGTGAAAAGCCTGTTCACTGGCAATCAAATGTCATTGCATGCGGAGCAAGTTAAAAAGAAACGTCAGGTGATGGAGCGCATAGTGGATGTCATCAAAGTTATAGGCAAATGTGGCCTTAGCTCCAGGGGAGATAAAGAAGAGGCAGGTTACAGCTTAGAACATGTGGCTGTTAATCATGGTAATGTGTTGGAGTTGATTTTACTCTTGAGCAAATATGACATTAGCCTCCAACAGCATGTACAAACTTGCATAGAAAACAGCAAAAAGCAGCATGAAACTGGTTCAAGAGGCAGGGGTGCTTTAGTTACCCTGCTGTCAAAAGACACATTCAGTAAAGTTGTGGATGCCATCAGCGAACTGATAAAACTGACTATAGCTGAAGAAGTGAGACAGGCTGGCATGTTTTCAGTCCAAATAGATACAACGCAAGATATCAGCTCCAAAGACCAGTGTTCCGTCATACTTAGATATGTGACAGATGTTATTCATGAAAGGCTGATTGCTGTGGTGGACTGTGAGTCATCAACAGGGAAAAGTTTTGTAGAGCTCCTGAAACAAGTGCTACTGAAGCTGAATCTAGACATTGGCAAATGTGTTGGCAACTCAACAGATGGTGCAGCTAATATGCAGGGACGGTATCTGGGATTTTCCACACTTCTCTCCGAGCAGTCGCCCAATCAGATTCATGTTTGGTGTTATGCGCATCTTTTGAATCTTGTACTAGCAGACACCACGGGCAGTGTTGTACAAAGTGCATCCCTCTTTTCACTGCTCAATGATATTGCTGTTTTCTTAAGGCAGTCATACAAACGCATGCGACAGTGGGAAGAGACAAGTCACGACAAGCGTCACAGACGACTGTGCCCTATAGGGCAAACTAGGTGGTGGGCTAAGGATCAGGCACTCAGTAAAGTCTTTGGGTCCTTCGGGAATCCTCAGCAAGCCTTGTTTTTTGACATCCACAAGACAACTCGTCCCTGGCTCTGCTTCTGACACTAAATAAAACATTTTAAAAGTTAATTCTCAGCAAAAATTTCACCTTTTCACAAAGCTTTCTGAATAAGTCAGTTTCATTGATGTAGTGACAATTCATCTGGCATAATCTCAGGACATTGTTCATCACATCAAACTCAAAATAGTATGAAGAAATATTAATTATCATAATATTCACTCAATGACAATCCCTTCCTGCCTACGGTCTGGCTCGTTATTGCCACATGATTTTAAATCATCGCCACATGAGAAATGTATGCTTGTTACTGTATTACAAAAAGCAGGCGGCGCTGCCACACACACACACACACACACACACACACACACACACACACACACACACACACACACACACACACACACACACACACACACACACACACACACACACACACACACACACACACACACACACACACACACACACACCAGAAGTGGTGGACAGATGATAACTATTTTTCCAATGGCAAAATATGCAGGTTTAGGGTTTTGGTTAGGTTTGCTCATCTGATCATATTTGCTTGTTCAACATCTCACCTGTGCCTTCCACACTGACATCCACAAGACAACTCGTCCCTGGCTCTGCTTCTGACACTAAATAAAACATTTTAAAAGTTAATTCTCAGCAACAATATCACCTTTTCACAAAGCTTTCTGAATAAGTCAGTTTCATTGATGTAGTGACAATTCATCTGGCATAATCTCAGGACATTGTTCATCACATCAAACTCAAAATAGTATGAAGAATATTAATTATCATAATATTCACTCAATGACAATCCCTTCCTGCCTACGGTCTGGCTCGTTATTGCCACATGATTTTAAATCATCGCCACATGATAAATGTATGCTTGCTTGCTACTGTATTACAAAAAGCAGGCGGCGCTGCCACACACACACACACACCGCTTCGGATGAGAGGGCACAGTGGTGCGTACTGCGCAGTGAGCCCCATTCATTCACTGAATTTATTTATTCATTCATTTACAGTGTTCACACGACAAATAATTAATTTAATGTAGTTTATGTTCACGGGGTGTTAGGTTGTCTATGAAAGAGTTTATTTTTTTCTCAGAGAACTCACGAGTTAAATGCTAAAATGTTATAGAAGAAAGATATAGTTTTAGGGGGTGGGTGGGGATCGCGGGGGCCGGCACGTTGGGATACTTTGATACCGTGGCTCCTTTTTTTTCAGTGGCGTAATACGTGGTGGTCGTATAATATCATGTAAAGATAAAATGCTGAAAATAAGAAGTAGGGGTACGGCGTTTACCCGCATCCAACCACCACTACACCCCTGCTGCTGGCAGCAGTTAACTGGCTACTGGTTGGCGGCACAACTTAATTTTTTTTGCACAACCGCTAGCTATTGAACTGCTGCGACTAGCTTATCTTACCCGTGTCGTCGTCTTCAAGCGGCCTCGGCAACTGCGAGCTGGTCTGTCTGAAAAAGTTTAATTTACCACAATGTGCTGCATCTGTCTCTAGGGCTTTCCGTTTTTTAATTCTAGCCTTTTCGGCTCCGCCTTTGCGCTTTCTGTTCTCCATTTTTTGAGCGTGTTGCCGCCCTGCGGTTGCCGCCGTCAAGCCGGTCAAAGCGTAATTACGTCATCATCAGTACTCTGGGCCGGCCCATATATGGAGTGGACCTATAAAGAGGCTGGCCCTATGTCCATGGGCCGGCGGGCCCTGTCAAACAGGCGACTGCACTCTAGGCTGCCATGACGTGAGAGGAACATATGGTGTGCTATTAAAAAAAAAAAAAAAAAAAAAAAAAAAAGGGCTGCCATGATGTGACGTGAGAGGAAAATATGGTGTGCTAAAAAAAAAAAAAAAAAAAAAAAAAAAAAAAAAAAAAAAAAAACACCGGGCCGGCCCACGCAATCAGAAAAGCAGACCGGCCCACCGGGAGTCCTCCCGGTGCTCCCGATTAGCCACTCCGGGCCTGACAACAACAAATATTTAAAGTGCATAATAACTAAATGTCACCTTGCAGAAAGAGAAATACTATTTGACTATTGACACATATTAAAATACTAAAATAAAACCAATAACAAAGGAAAGATATGAACAGTTTTCTAATTAAAAACATGCCTGAGTGTCTCGTCCGTCAGATTGATAGCTTGATTCCTCCTGCTATAACTGAGGGGGTTGTAAAGTGTAAACTGGCCAAGGAGACCAAATACGTTATAGGCCTAAGTCTATGGCAGCATTTTTCAACTGTACATGCACACACAACTAACTAGTGTATACATGTTTGCCTAAATATATAGTACTATTGCGTCAAACCCAGCGTGCATGCAAGACAAAAGTCGTTCGATTTTTAGTTCAAATTTTACGATCAGTTTATGACAGGTGACATATTAACTTACATTAACTGTCTCTTGACTTAAACCTCAACAGAAACAAAGCACCATACCTTTATATCATCAAGATTAAGTTTAGTTCATGATTTTTCTCTAACGTATAGCGTAGTATAGCGCGTGCATGTTTGCCTAAATATTAATCCTATTGCATCAACAACAGCGCGTGCGTGCAAGAAAAAGCCGTTCGATTTAAATTCAAATTTTAAGAGCAGTTTATGACAGTTGACATATTTAGGCAAGAAACTTCAATGCAATCAAAAAACACTAACTGTATATTATCAAGCACACACACACGCGCGCGCGCGCACACACACACACACACACACACACACACACACACACACACACACACACACACACACACACAAGCTGAAACAAACTAAAAAGGCTAAGTTTAGTTATTAACATTATAGTTTTCTCCCTACCTCTCTCGCTCCGTGCAGCGGTCAGACCGACACGTAACATCCCGGACTTCACACATGTTTCTCGGCCACAGTCCACCACACTCTGCCGCGGAGATCCACCCAGCTGACTGACTGACTGAGCAGACAGGGAGCTACTGCGCATGTGCACTGCTGCCCCTACCACTACTAACTACTGTCCAATAAAACCATTATATTTATGACTTTTTCTTGTGATATTACGACTTTACTGTCTGGGTTTGTGTTATTATATGACGTTTTTGCGAGGACGTAAACACAAGTCCTTCGTACTAAACTTTTAAGGGCAGGTTAGAAAGAAAAAAAAACATGTTTCAAGTTTTTTTCTGAAATCTGAAAGTAGCTTTTTCATGCATCCTGGAGCAGAAATCAGACTTGTTCTGCTTGTACTAACGAGTCAGTTATTTAAAAGTCTTCAAATAAGTACATTCAAAAAATGCAAAAGTAAAATAGAGTTGAAATAATTTCCCCTCTATGACAGATGTTTCTTAAGAAAATTAAAATTGTTACAGTGTTGTGTCAGACTATGTTTGTGAGAGCCGGTTAAAAAGATTTTTAATTTTTTTTAAATATGAAATAGTCTTTCTTTGATCCAACCTAGAGCAGAAATCTGACTTGTTCTTCCTCATATAAAGACTCAGTTCTTTAAATTTCTTCAAATAAGTCAACTTGCAAAAGAAAAAAACAAAACAAGTTGCAATAGTCTCACTACAATGACACTTGTTTGCAGTGTTGCTTAAAAATATTTGTTTTTGTATCACTTGGACTTAACTTTTTAGGGCAGGTTGAAACACACACACACACACACACACACACACACACACACACACACACACACACACACACACAAAACACAAACACAACCACACACACACACACACACACACACACACACACACACACACACACACACACACAACCAACCACACACACACACACACACCACAGTCTATTTCTGGAACTCTCACTCCACATCCGATGAAAGTAAACAAACCAACGTTCTCACCTGTCACCTCTCTCCACTTCCTGTTTACCCACAATGCCTTGCTGCTGCTGGTGCTGCTCGTCTCCGTGGCGACACTGACTTGCTTCTGCTATCGGATCCATCGGTACGTACAAATCCTGAGAAGTCGCTTTGCGTTGGTTTGCGTTAATTGCGTTGACGGTCGTTGTTGCCATATTCAAACAAGGCTCTTTCGTGTATCTACAATTTCCTATATTATCCCTGCTCCATGAAGGCACCTCCAGGCTCTTAATTGGGTCATTGAAGGTTCCGCGGGGTACTGAAATCAATGGTGAAGCCCGGATTTGAGTAGGTGTGGCGGGCAGTGGTCTAGTAGTCGAAACACAAAAAGACGATTGGCTGGTCAAACTATCCCTAGAAAGGGCGCTAAGTAGTGGGGACGCTCTTACATGATCCCCTGGCTTACACTGGCTCTGCCCTCCACTCACACACCCCTCTCTGTCCCCTTTAAGGCTCCTTTTCTTGTCTTTGCAGCTTGTTTTCTTGTGCTTCTGTGCGCGTGGGATGGTGCCAACATGTGTGTACATTTCACAGGAGCGTGCGTAGCCGGGGCTGCGCAGGCAAGGTTCCATATCGTCCACCGATTGGTCAGCATGGTTTGTTGTTGTTGTTATTGTTGATGGTGATTTGGTAAAGTCGAAACTACCATCATGCACTGGGGCGGCCTTGACGTTGCCCTTGTCTTCTCGCTGGCGCAGGGAGAGATTGGAGAGGCTGCCGAACCATTTGAAACCTGGAAAGAAGAGAACGAGGTGGTTAAAGCTATAGTGCGTAACTTTTTGTTAATATAAAGGAAGGTTGGTTACAGTCAAGCCATCGCCAAACGAGTTGAGACAGAGTTGATTAAAGGTGAGCTATGTGTGTCAGAGAAGTGAACATTTTGGTAATGTATTTTCTCTTAACTTAATAAACAAACTTTCCTCACAGGAAAATGTGATCCCTGGAACACTGTTTGAAGTTAGAAAGCTTCCTGAAAAGTTACTGTTTCACTGTTGTTGTTGTTGTTTACAGCAGCAGGGCCCACAGTTTGGTTTACATATTATTCTAGTCTTACGTTTGGTTCCAGGTTCCTCAGAATAGTTTGGCTTATAATATTAAGAAAGTTATAATGTGTATAAGTATATTGTCTGTAAGATATTCCTGCTGTTTATCAAACCTCTCAACAACTTGAATTCTCATAAGCACCCTACTGACACACACACACACACACACACAAACACACACACACACACACACACACACACACACACACACACACACACACACACACACACACACACACACACACACAGACACACACACACAACACACACACAAACACGCACACATATTTTGTGTTTTGTACTTTCTGTATATTTGTGTTAAGGACCCCCTCATAAATCCATCTCAAGGGATGCATCCTTATAATGAACTCTATAAACTGTGAGATGCAGTCATATATTTAACATGTTAAATACTTATATGGGAACTTTTCTGCCACCGTTTGGGACTAACAAACAGCTGCAAACATTTCATTTTCACTTTGTCCTGTGTAAAGAAACACTCAGTGCAGCTACATGGCACAACTAGATTGGATTAAGACTAGACACTCGAACGGACCATGTCACTTGTCTGAGTATACATGGCCTTTCGGAAATCGGATAAATGGCTGTCTCCACTATGTAGGTGTTCTTATCCGACTTCTCTTGTCCGAAGTAGATCGGATAAAGGTGTTTACATGCAGTTTAAAAGTCCTGTTGAAGTCTTATTCGTTTAGTTACCCGATTATGAGTCTGCATGTAACCGCACTGACTGTGTTTTTAACTGTGTGTTTGTCTTTTCCCTTAAAGTCATGTCAGGAATGTTGTTCAGTTCTCATCTCCTAAAAACTCTCATGGTCTAAACGTTCTATTCTGGAGCTCTCAGCACGTTTTGGGTTTCGTTTCAGCCCCTGGGACGTATTAGGCTCCCAAAACATGCTCACTTCCGCTGCTTAAAATAGACTAATGCTTTGGAGGAAAGGGAGTTGAGGGGGAGGATGTAGTACAGATGTAATTAAGAAGTATTTGTTTGTATGGGTTTGTTGAAGATTTTGCTTTTAACCCTTTGTCGCGAGAGGGACCATATTTTTTATTTTTTTGAATTTTTTTATTTTTTTATTTATTTTTTATATTTAAAATCTAAAATTTTTATTATATTTGTAATATCCTCCACTGACACTGTAGGGTTGAATGAATGCCCAACAAGGAATACATGAGACCACATTTAATTAGCTTAATGCTTAATGCTTTGGGTTTAGGGGGAGGTTGTAGTGCAGATACAAATAAGAAGCATTTGTTTTTATTTGTATGTTGAAGCTAGAATATTATTTCTGCTGTTAAGTTGACTTGTTTACGTACGTTTTTGGGTCTGATAAAGGGAACAAAATAAGGGAAGGGGAGGAAGATTTCTTTAAATTTCTAGTGGATCTTTAGAAAAGTGGTAAAACCCGGTTAAAGCCAAACTTTGGTGCACGTCTATCCGTGCTCTTACGGTACCGGTGCTCGGAAAATTGCTGAAAAAGTTACAGAAAAAAAATAAAAAATTTAAAAAATCTTGTAATATCCTCTAGTAACACTGTAGGGTTCAATGAATGCCAACCGAGGATTAACTAAGACCCAATTAAATGAGTGCACTTCCACTTTGTAGATTAATATCTTTACTAGACCCACAGAGATTAAACTAGTATCCATCTAGAGGAGTGCACACAGAAGAGTTTCATAAAATGTTGAGCTGTTTCTTTACATCAAGACAAGAAAAGCATCCCAAAATAGCTCCAGATACTGTCAACAGAGCATTTTTGTGGGGAACTGAGATCCACCCAGAGATTCACATCAGCAGTTAGTTATGAATCAGACATATTTTTTGTGTTGCATTTCAAGTTGAAAAACTAAAGAAATTGACGTGTTGCACTGTTTTAAATATCCTGTCAAAACCAGATAATAATTAGGGCGCTCCGGTGGTGTAGTGGATAGAGCGTGTACCATATCGGCTCCGGCCTTCGTTGCAGTGGTCGTGGGTTCAAATCCGACCCGTGGACCTTTACTGCAGGTCATCCCCCCTCTCTCTCTCTATCTCTCTCTCTCTCTCTCTCTCTCTCTCTCTCTGTCTCCCCATTTCAACTCTGTACTGTCTAATAAAGCTTGAAAATGCCAAAAGAAAAGAATTACCCAGATGTTTGTATACTTCAATGAACAGCCCACAGATGCATGATGGGTAAAAACACAGCTCTTAAATAGCGCTACAATTATGTATTGAAAACAGCAGAAGATGAAAAGAGGCACAGTGACATTGACAGTGTATTTTCTTACACACACACAAACACACACACACACACACACACACACACACACACACACACACACACAAACACACACAGACACAGACAAACACACAGACACAGACAAACACACACACACACACACACACACACACACACACAAGTAGCTAAACTCCGCACTGAGCCTTGTCGCTGTCTATTCAAAGCGCACAAAGACGTTTCTATACTTCACTTACAATGCACCAAAAACTGTTTGTGAAAGAGGGGACAGTGGACAAAGAGCCAACACACACACACACACGCACATACACACACACACACACACACACGCATACACACACACAGAAACAGACACACACACACACAGAGACAGACACACACACACACACACAACCACTGTAAAACAAGTGTCAATAGATCACATTCTTTGTTGGGAGGATTACTCAAATCAACTTGCATCAGAGTATTTTTGCTGACTCATCCTCTGACACCATCTCTGTTTCTACCAGAAGTAATCGTTGGAAAGTCAATACAATTTTTAATCAGAACTGACTTTAAAGGAATACTTCACCCATACGGAACCGGCGTTCTATCAATATAAAATAACTATTATAATATAATGAATGAGGTTTTTCTTCCCTCAGTCTTCCCTTAGTCTTCCCTTGGCCCAGCTGTCCTGTTAATCCTAACCCTTACTGTGATGTCACAAGAAGGAAACTGTAGGGTTAGACAGTGAGACCATAAAACACTCTTTCTGCCTTTTCTCAGGCTAAGATGATCCGATTTAATTTTTTTTGCACATTTATACTAAATAGGATCTCCGAGTTCAATACACCTTCATATTCCAACCGGTGAAGTAGGCCTTTAAGCACAGTTTTTAAGGTACTTTAAGGTGGCCTTCAAGGACATGAAGCTAGTAACTAAAGATGGCATCATCCACCACTGGATCAAGTTTTTTTTTTTTTTTTTTTTTACGTGAGAAGTTTAAGCTTATGTTGCTGCTAATACTGTATTTCTCTACTTTTGTTATCAAAGTAGGAGTAGATATTTATTTCGGTCCATGACCACAAAGATACAGTACATACAGCAATCAATAATTTACAAAATAAAAGAAAAAAATAAACAATGGCCGAAAAGCGCGTAGGATGAAGCCGGACAAAGGACACACCGTATGTAACTTTATAGAAGGATATCAGGTTTTTCTGATGATAATTCCACATATTGCACAACACAATAATAAAGTAAAACTTAAAGACCTACTTCAGCCATACAGAACCGGCGTTCTATCATTATAAAATCACTATTATAATATAATGAATTAGGTTTTTCTTCCCTCAGTCTTCCCTTGGCCCAGCTGTCCTGTTAATCCTCACCTTACATTTTACTAGTGTGATGTCATACTAGTAAAATGTAGGGTTAGACAGTGAGACCATAAAACACTCTTTCTGCCTTTTCTCAGGCTAGGATGAACCGATTTCTAAAATGTTTGGCACACTTATACTACATAGGATCTCAGAGTTCAATACACCTTCATATTTCCACCGGTGAAGTAGGGCTTTAACTTACTAAATTCTAAGGCAATAAAAAATAAACTTATTTTCAAGTGTTGTTACACTAATTA
Organism: Ammodytes dubius; assembly: GCA_026122265.1. Taxonomy (NCBI): domain Eukaryota; kingdom Metazoa; phylum Chordata; class Actinopteri; order Uranoscopiformes; family Ammodytidae; genus Ammodytes; species Ammodytes dubius. The sequence continues at coordinate 30,996,652 of CM047507.1, read as the reverse complement.
AAGCACACTAATACATATTATATTCCATTTCTACCGAGTCTGTTCTGAAAAACACCAATACATTCTCTACACACTGTAACTTTAAACCAGTGGTTCTAACTCTATTTGGCTTTGCATCATCATGTCATTTCCCCATAACAAGCATCAACAGTGTAAAACTACAAGTAAAATTCACGCATTAGATTAGAAAGAGATTTGAGAACAAATAACACCAGTATACATAAAATCACTGGAAGGTGCAAAGGGCTGGAAAGAAGTGAAAGATTGTGCAACCTCTGTGTGGGAATTTGGATGTAATGTACTATAGAAAAAAGATACCTGCGAAAATATTATGTTTATTTACCATCTAGGATTAAATTTATTTCGCTTTTGAGGTCAGAAAAAACAGGGGTTATTGTTAAAACAGGAGCCTTTCTGAGAAATGTCCTGCCATTGTTTAAGTAATGTTTTTTTTTTTTTTTTTTTTTTTGTCCTTGCCGTACACCATTGTTTGTTTGTAATGATTTAATTTGCATTGTGTGCTCCATGCCATGTGCTATGGCCGTGAGCCGTAATAAATAAATGAAATGAGAATAAATCCTATTTTTGGATTTTTTTGACAAACACAACAGTTATTTTAATAAAGGCCGAATACTAATTGGTTGACAGAACATACAAGTACAATTAAATTAACTACTTATACTTCTCTACTTTTGTCCTCTGAGAATTTTCGAAACAGGTAAAGCAAGTGTAAGACAGTTTATTTTCATTTGTGGTTTTCATTGTGTGTAAATATTACTTTATTGTAACTGTTTCACCACTTGTTTCATTTATTTTATTGTTCATTATTGCTTTTTTATTTTTTATTATTTACTTGTTTGAAATAAAAACATTTTCAATTCAATTCAATTCAATAAATATAGTTTAAATGACTTTGAAGAATCAGGTTTGATGATCATTTTGGGTAAATATTCCACATATTGCCCAAACGCGATCACAAATAAAGTAAAACTTAACTTACTCAGTTTTCGTTTGCTCATTTTTCAGATGTTGAATTTGTCGCCTTGCTAAAACATTCACACATTCACACACACACACACACACACTTATTAAAACTCTCTTAAACACACACACACTTATAAAAACTCTCTTAAACACACACACACTTATAAAAACTCTCTTAAACCAGCGTTATCCTCCACTAGTAGCTGAAGTGTGAGAGTGAACCTAATGCAACGCCTCTCTGCTTCCTGTCTTCTGAAAACAGCGGAAGTTGTGTTGATGCAATCAGGTGATGAGACATTTTTCTGACCTAAAAGTGGAAATGTGAAGTGTGTGTGTGTGTGTGCGTGTGTGTGTGTGTGTGTGTGTGTGTGTGTGTGTGTGTGTGTGTGTGTGTGTGTGTGTGTGTGTGTGTGTGTGTGTGTGTGTGTGTGTGTGTGTGTGTGTGTGTGTGGTGTGTGTGTGTGTGTGTGTGTGTGTTTCTTTGCACTATGAATTTCAAGAAAAATTTGAAATGTTGAGAATAAAGTTGAAATAAAATGTTATACCAACAAAAAACTCAAAGGTTACAGAAATTTGTGTGTGTGTGTGTGTGTGTGTGTGTGTGTGTGTGTGTGTGTGTGTGTGTGTGTGTGTGTGTGTGTGTGTGTGTGTGTGTGTGTGTGTGTGTGTGTGTGTGTGTGTGTGTGTGTTGTGTGTGTGTGTGTGTGTGTGTGTGTGTGTGTGTGTGTGCGTGTGTGCATGCGTGCGTGCGTGTGTGTGTGTGTGTGTGTGTGTGTCTTTCTTTGCACTGTGAATTTCAAGAAAAATTTAACTGAAATGTTGAGAATAAAGTTGAAATGAAATGTTACCAACAAAAAACTCAAAGGTTACAGAAATGTGTGTGTGTGTGTTGTGTGTGTGTGTGTGTGTGTGTGTGTGTGTGTGTGTGTGTGTGTGTGTGTGTGTGTGTGTGTGTGTGTGTGTGTGTGTGTGTGTGTGTGTGTGTGTGTGTGTGTGTGTGTGTGTGTGTGTGTTACAGACTGCAGTAAAGTTGGAAAGGTATCTATCTATCTCTGATAAATACAGACGTATGATCAACAACATTTTTTTCATCTTTTCTAGAGAAAAAATAAGTGTCCTAATTCTCTTCAACCACTTCCTCATTATGTGTGTCAACGTACAGGACATGTTTCACAAGAGTTCTTCATTTCATCTGCACAAATAAAAATCTAGTTTTTTTGTGAGTGTTGAGTAAAAGAGAAAAAAAAGAAAAAAAATATATTATTCGGAAATTTGAATCAGTAACCAGAGAAACTGGCTAGTAACTGGTTACTGTGGTTACTACCATTAATATGACTTACATCCGATGTATACTGTATATGGCTGAGGGAAAAACAAGCAACGCATAAAGTCTTTCATAAGTCATAATTTCAGTTCCTGTTTCAGTTCTCCTAAATGTTTGGGTGGAGCTCCACTCTCTGTCCAGCTGACCTCTGCATTACCTCCATGTTAAAACATCTAAAACACAGAGTACAGAACAGGGTCTTATGGAAAGAAGGACTTAAATGCTAAATGTTAAGTTTTTTACTTCCTCCTACCCCCTTTCGAGCATGTAGAAAGTGTCTGTTTTTTTTTTTTTTAATTCTATTTCTTTTTTTGCTTTTGTTTGTTTTTTTATTTATTCATCTATTTTTGTATTGCTCGCATGTTCGAAATAAAGACAATCAATCAATCAATGCTTCCTAACGTACCAGTTAATACAGCGAATGAACTGATTCATAAACAATTGATATTGAGAGGTCTGTCTGCAGAACACTGGTGCATTGACTTTAATAATTGAAAAAAAAATTCAGCTATTATGCACTAAATTAAATGTACTTATGGATATTATAATTACTTTCTACAAAATCTGCTAGGAAATAAAACCCAAAATTCTACACACTGCAGGTTTAAGACTATTTATGGAATCAAGTAAAATATTGTAAGAAACCTCATTAATTCTTG
>CM047507.1:30986185-30988685 GCA_026122265.1 Ammodytes dubius | reverse complement strand
CTATCTCTCTGTCTCTTTTTCCCTCTCTCTCTCTGTCTCTTTTCTCTATCTCTCTCTCTCTCTTTCTATCTCTCTCTCTCTCTCTCTCTCCTCTATCTCTCTCTCTCTGTCTCTCTCTCCTCTCTCTCTTTCTCTCTCTCTATCTAATTCTCTATCTATTTCTCTCCGTATTTCTCTCCTTCTCTTCCTCTCTCTCTCTCTCTCTCTCACACACACACACACACACACACACACACACACACACACACACACACACACACACACACACACACACACACACACACAACACACACACACATGAATACGCTGACAGTGCATGTACATGACTTCTATACTAGTGAGGACCCTTCAGGAGATAATATATTCCTTAACCTTTTACCCAAATCCAAGACTTACAACTGTCTCTTCTCTAGTGTGCTTCTATTCTACATTCTCTGCTTCTATATTCCATTGTTGAGAGGAAGCTGGGACTTAAAGGAATACTTCACCTATACTGAACCAGCGTTCTATCATTATAAAATCACTATTATAATATAATGAATGAGGTTTTTCTTCCCTCAGTCTTCCCTTGGCCCAGCTGTCCTGTTAATCCTCACCCTACATTTTACCATGCGTGATGTCACACATGGTAAAATGTAGGGTTAGACAGTGAGACCATAAAACACTCTTTCTGCCTTTTCTCAGGCTAAAATGAGTATGAGTAGGGCTTTTCGACCATTGTGTGTACCTACATGTGGGTCCTTGAAGTGTGTGTGAGTGTGTGAGTGTGTGAGTGTGTGTGTGTGTGTGTGTGTGTGTGTGTGTGTGTGTGTGTGTGTGTGTGTGTGTGTGTGTGTGTGTGTGTGTGTGTGCGCGCGTGTGCGTGTGTCTGTGTGCGTGTGTGTGTGTGTGTGGTACCTCCGTGCTGGGTCCTTGAAGTGTGTTATATTTTAATAGGCAGCTCTCCCACTCACTCAGTCTGCTCCAGTCAGAGTGGAGATGAGCTTCTGACACTGTTTGGATCTAGAAATAAAGGTGTTACATATATCATCAACTTCATGTGGAGTTTCTGATGTTAGAAAGTCAACCTGAGTCTATCTATCTATCCATCCATCTATCTATCTGTCTATCTGTCTATCTATCTATCTGTCTATCTATCTATCTATCTATCTATCTATCTATCTGTCTATCTGTCTATCTATCTATCTGTCTATCTATCTATCTATCTATCCATCTATCCATCTATCTATCTATCCTTCCATCCATCTATCCATCCATCCATCCATCCATCCATCCATCCATCTGTCCATCGATCTATCCATCTATCTATCCATCCATCTATCTATCCATCCATCTATCCATCTATCTATCCATCTATCTATCCATCCATCTATCTAAGACATTTTTTTTTCTATTCCACGTCCTTCTTATAATACATCCATGGACGTGGGCCTATAGATATTTGATAGTATAAGAGGTTTGTATGTTACATGTCTACAGTAAATGACTTCACCATCAGTCATAGAGAGAAGCAGATGTTGTGGAGACATTAGAAGTGAGGTTGGTGTCAGTTTGTATAGTTAAAGCTCAGGGGGCATCCGGATTTGAACCGGAGACCTCTTGATCTGCAGTCAAATGCTCTACCACTGAGCTATACCCCCACACTATGAGCAAGGTGTCAGCGCCCTCTGTGGCCACAACAAGCAAATACAGAACTGTTATTTTAACCATTTCTCCTGTCTGATACCTGAACTAACACACTGACGCCTTGCTCATAGTGTGGGGGTATAGCTCAGTGGTAGAGCATTTGACTGCAGATCAAGAGGTCTCTGGTTCAAATCCGGATGCCCCCTGTGCTTAAGCATTCTCTCTTCTAAATGGTTATCAGTGGTGGGATCCTCGAAAAGTTTAATTGCCGATTACATGCAAAGCAAGTGACAGAGAGATCGGCTTTATGAAACACACTATATAAGTGATCACTGTTGCATAAAGAGCGGTTTAACACTTATATTAACATAAATAAACTGCTTACTTCACCTTTACAGTAGTGAATTGTTGAACTCTCATTAGAATAACGTTGAATATATTTTTTTTTAGAAATTACAATTGAAAGAAATTAAAAAAAAATAAGTTTGAAATAGTCCATCAATGAGCAGAGTGTTTGCCCCGTTAAAACGCTGTCCCTCCAAACTGTCTAATAAAGCAAAGAAAAAATACAAAAAAACACATTTTAGAGGCCCCAGAGAGGTCATTTAAAGCCACTAAGAGTAACATTTGAATATATTTAAAACAGCCTCATGTTTCCTCTGATAATCATAAATTACCTTTATCAGCAAACGAGACCATCAGTGCAACCTTGGTATTGCAACATACTGCATACGTTGGTTCCCTGACCCTGGAGTTTAACTTTTAACGTTTGTGAAAGAATAAAAAAACTCTGCTGCAACTCTCAGCTTTTTTAAAATCAAATCTGAAGACTTTTCTGTTTACCATTTTTATATCACTTAAATGTTTTATTTCT
>CM047507.1:30953685-30976185 GCA_026122265.1 Ammodytes dubius | reverse complement strand
ACAACACACGCACGCACGCACGCACACACACACACACACACACGCACACACACACGCACACACACACACACACACACACACACACACACACACACACACACTTTTTCTTTGCTGTAGGCAGTTTGCTGAAACTCAGATGAACAGGTGTGTCTGATCATAGCATCCCCTCACCGGGCTCTGTCACTCCCCTTAAGAACTCCCCTGAGTGTGTGTGTGTGTGTGTGTGTGTGTGTGTGTGTGTGTGTGTGTGTGTGTGTGTGTGTTATTGAGACAGTGAGTGTGTGTATGTGCTACAGAGAGCTTTTTGCTAACGATTTGACAGGGACTGAAATATTCTCACAGGCATTTCGGCTTCTCTGGCAGCATGAAAGGAACTTCTTTTTTCACATCCTGTGTGTCTGTCTGTGTCTGTGTGTGTGTGTGTGTGTGTGTGTGTGTGTGTGTGTGTGTGTGTCTTCTGTGCTGTAACGTGGAGCTATAGTCTCCCGCAGGTGAAGGATGGAGCTCGTACATAAGTCTGACAAGTGTCTACGAGCATAAAAACTGGGTTTCAGGGTTAGATGGATATACTGTGTGTTGAGTCAATTTTGGCCTTTAATTCAATATCAACAACAACAACATTTTAACTCTGTACTATGTCAAATAAAGCTAGAAAATGCCAAAAATATAATAATAAATATAAATATAAATAAATATATAATAAATAATCTTGAAAAAATTTAAAAAAGCATGAGGAAAATGGAAAATGTCGTAGCACTACACTACAATACACTACTGCCACATCTGTAACAGCATGAAAATGGTCTTGAATGTCTTGAATGGGCACATAAAGCAGATCTGCCCATTGATTACCACTTATGTCCACAATTAACTAATACATTCAGCTACATTAAAGGGGTTAGCACCTCCGTATGAACTAGTAAATGACAAATGCATCATGGTATATTATATTTCACATCCCCCAAGCCCCACTTTATAGCACTCTGTGATCCATTAGTCTATAAAAATATCTGAACACTGTCGGACTATATTCACTGTAAAGGCTTTTATCTCAGGTTTTTCCTCTAATGTGCTGTTGCAAATAGGGTTCATCTGAGGCTGCTCTGTTATGGCCTTATTGAGAGTTCCACGTCATAATTACATGTTGCCCATTAAAGGACTATTTCACGGCTTTTATAGCATTCTTAAGCCCTTATCTCACTGGGCTGCGACTGTTTGCGACAAGTTGGAGACTGCATTCGCGAGGGAGTCTCTAAACTGTCTCCAAACGTTCGCGGGGGTCTCCATTTCCTCGCATGAGTCGAAGAGCCGCGCAGTCCTGTCGCTTGAATTTTGAACATGTTCAAAAAAAGTGTGCGACAAATCTAGTCTCAAAATAGTCTCAGAGTGGTCTCAGGTGTCTCAAACGTGTTGCAAACCCTTCTCAAATTAGTTTCCGCGTGTCAGAAAGTGCGAGAAATGTGAGACAACTTTGCGAGGGTTTGGCGACATATGAAACTAAATTGTGACTGATTTGAGACAAAAATGAGACTGACATTCCGTTCATGTGACACTTGGCAGACGTTCGGCAGACATAAATGCGACCTCCCGGCATGTGTTGGCCAGGACATTCGCAAACGTGTCGTGAGGAACCAACTCAGTGAGACTGCAAGTGAAAATTTTCCTTAATTCGCACGTTTTCTCGCAATTTTGTGTCTCCAAATTGTCGCACACTGTCGCTGCCCAGTGAGATAGGGGCTCTACTTATTCATAATATCCACTAGAAACTTACTTGAAACTTGTATCAACCATTTTCATACATTGTGTTATTCAACTATTCAATCCCATTCAAACTAATTACTGTAGACCAGGGGTCACCAACACAGTGCCCGCGGGCACCAGGTAGCCCGCAAGGACCATATGAGGCGCCCGCAGGCCTGTTCTAAAAATAGCATAATAATCTGTTTCCCACCTTTTTTAAGTCATTGTTGATAATTATTGTCAGAAATCATTAACATGATCAGTGTCTTCACATAGATGAATATCATTAATCATTAATAATAATATATAAACTAAAGGCAAACTGAGCAAATTTGTTATTTCAGAAGAGTGTATCAAACTGGGTGCCCTTCGTATGACTCAGTACCCATGAAGTAGCCCTCAGGTTCAAAAAGGTTGGTGACCCCTGCTGTAGAGCTTTTCAAACTTTTTTGATGTCTTCATAGTCTTTCAACTAATAATTAATTAAAATGTTATTGTCATTCAAATTATTTTAAATTTCAACATAATTCAACTTTTCAGTACCATTCATATATTCATCATACTTCATAATCATTCGACTCAGCTATCTAGTTTATCGGCAGCTTTTCAGCACCACGCATTCACACGCATTCACACGCATTCACACGCATTTTCTTCAGGGAATGGATTTGCTAGTTACATTTTCACATCCTGGGGGGCGCGCTGGTGGCTCATTGCTGCACCATTAAGGCTAATATAAGTCCTAGAGGCATTGCACCCAGTTTCGACTGAGGCCCCGGGCTGTTCACTGCATATCTTCCCCCCATTTCAACTCTGTGCGTAAAATACTATCAAATAAAGGTAAATGGGTGTTTGTGTGTGTGTGGGGGGGGGGGGTGTATGTGTGTGTGTGTGTGTGTGTGTGTGTGTGTGTGTGGTTGCACGGCTGTGTTAAAGGAAGGTCCTTTCTTGTTTTACACCGGCCGTAGTAGATGTGTAGTGAAGCAGTGTGTGTGCCCGTGTGTGTGTGTGTGTGTGTGGGGGGGGATGTATGTGTGTGTGTGTGTGTGTGTCCGTAGTATGAGTGTAGTGAAGCAGTACGTGAGCGGAGGATGAATGTTGTGCATCCAGCTGCACTAATGAAAGCCATTAGCAGACTGTGTCACTTCACCTGAGATCACTGAAGCCAGAAATACACGCCACGCTTTGGGCTTTTATCTCCTCGCCAGAGAACATGTAAACTCAACTTTCTATGTGTGTAATAACGAAGTAGCAGCTCTCTCTCTCTCTCTCTCTCTCTCTCTCTCTCTCTCTCTCTCTCTCTCTCTCTCTCTCTCTCTCTCTCTCTCTCTCTCTCTATGTGTTTTTGATGGTATGTTCAGGCTGTTTTTTTTAGTCTGTCCTGTTTAGGTTAATACACAGCCTAGGCTATGTAAACGGGTAAGTAAAAAAAGGGGGCACACGTGTAAGAAGAGACTAAGAGATTACTGACCCAGTTTTACATGTGGAAACTATGTGCATCAATTCTAGTGTTTTTTTTTTTTTTTTTTTAAGATATTTTTTGGCATTTTTATGCTTTATTGATAGTGTAGAGACAGAGTTGAAATGGGGCAGAGAGGGGAATGACATGCAGAGAACGACCGCGGGCTGGAATCGAACCTGGGTCCGCTGCTGGCCGAGGCCCATGGGGGGGGACGCCCTACCAACTGAGCTAAGGGCGCCCCCATTCTAGCGTTTTTAGTTGTCTTCATAAAGATATCGGTAAGAAAACCTAAACAATACATGAAACAGTTCAATCTCTTTCAGTTGATAAACATCTACAGCTCCGGAAAAAAATGAAGAGACCATTCCAAATGTTCAGTGTCTCTCGTTTTACTCTTTAGAGGCATATGTTTGAGTAGAATGAACATTTTGATTTTAAAATACAAACTACTGACAACATTTCTACCAAATTCACAATAAAAAATATTGTCATTTAGAGCATTTTCAATAAGTAATGTAGAGATAAAGATTTAAGAAAAATCCAGACTGGTCTCTTAATTTTTTTTCCGGTGCTGTATTTTGTGTATGGAACAAAATAATTCAGCCGTATCTCCTGGCTTTCCACAGCAGTAAAACACTGTATATATTTTTTCATCTATACATCTTAGAAATATGTGATGGGTTCCCAAGTACACGTAGCTTCCTTTGAAAATGTGCTTATCTTATTCCTTGTGTCTCCCTTCTTTACAGGATGAGTCAAATGGATGGCTCTTCTTAAATATGTGGTCACATTTCCAATTTCATCCACGGTTTTCTATAAACAAGGGGTTTTGCAACTTCCAAAATGCACAACTCAGGCTACTCTCCCTTATATATTTTTTCATCTATACATCTTAGAAATATGTGATGGGTTCCAAAGAACACGTAGCTTCCTTTGTACTTTCTTGTTGTTGTTGTCATGGACATAACGGGTATTTTTCTGTTTCTGAACAAGCACGAAATTGTGATTTGACCGCAGATAACAGTCTCTGCCTTTTATCTGTAGGCAAACAGCAAAACACTGTGTCTCTGCTATTGATCAAATCACTGACTGTGAAGCTGCCTGACAAAGGGAATAACAAAGGCAGATTATCAACAACGTGTGTGTGTGTGTGTGTGTGTGTGTGTGTGTGTGTGTGTGTGTGTGTGTTGTGTGTGTGTGTGTGTGTGTGTGTGTGTGTGTGTGTGTGTGTGTGTGTGTGTGTGTGTGTGTGTGTGTGTGTGTGTGTGTGTGTGTGTGTGTGTGTGTGTGTGTGTGTGTGTGTGTGTGTGTGTGTGTCCGTCGTGTCAACAGCTGTGTTTTGGAAATGAATTTTTTGAGAGATGGTTAAAAAGCAATGGAAAGTTTGTTTCTTAGCAGTAGAATCAACAACTGTAACATTTCTTGGGCTCTTCTTCTTGGGGATTTTTTGAGCTCCTGCACCAGTGTCAAGGGGAAGGGGGGCGACACCAGTTTTTAAACGCTGCCATACTGAGAAATACAGAGAGAGTTTTGTGGAGCTGATAATAGGCTTAATCAACTTTGTGTAAACTTGTCATGGCAATGGCTTGAATGCAAAATGCAAAATTCATTCATATGAAAAATTAACGCATGTACTAGGCTACAGCTTTAAAATGACAGAGAGAGAGAGAGAGAGAGAGAGAGAGAGAGAGACAGACAGAGACAGAGAGAGAGAGAGAGAGAGACAGTGAGAGGGACAGACAGACAGAGAGAGAGAAAGAGAGAGAGAGAGAGAGAGAGAGACCTATGGTGTTGCTAGGTAAAGTGTGAAACTCCCAAAGCTAATCTTTCCTAGAAAATGTGTATGTTTAAAGCGTGGTGGCAGTTGAGTGCAGAGAGGAAGTTGAGTCATGACCCACACACACACACACACACACACACACACACACACACACACACACAACACACAGGCAGACCGACCTTACTAACAGGGGACTATCGCTGGTACCAGCCAAGTGTGGCAACCTATTTCTGGTCATTTAAAAAATAAAAAAACACAACAGAATATTTAGTTTTAATGTCTTTTGTCATAATATTACTTTAAATGTGTTTTTACATTTTTTTTGAAGAATTTGCTAACAGTGGACTTGAATCATTGGGTGACATCTAAGAGTGGACTCCATTCACTGCATCAATGGAGCTGTCTGTGTCTATTGTTTCACTCAATGAGTGTTTGCTTGCTGCAGTTACCTCCCTTTGTTTCTTTTTAAGATAGATTATATACCTTTAACTTTAACACAAACTAAACATATGTTACAAATACTATGAATATAATCATGGCCACATGTTGCAAATAAATATCAAATAAGAAGTAACTTGTTGGATGCACTAATATCAGCGACATAGCAACAACATTTTCCTTATCCAAGCCTTATCTTTATTTAAAGGAATGTGTTCACAACGTTACATTCTAAAGATTTATTAAATCACTAAAGTTTATTTTGCGGTTATAATTTGCTACTCCAGCATTATCCATAATTGCATATTACTTTTTCTTCTGTCAGTCTTCACAATACGAGAGGGGACTTTCAAGTAAACTCTTAATTTTCTATTATAAAACATATTTAGTGGTGCTGACTGGATGAACAGTGTGCTGAAACATTTCTTGACTGGTCTGCTGACAGCAAGTAGCAAGTAAAAAAGTTGATTTGCCGATTACATGCAGAGTGGGTGACTGAGAGATTGGAGTTATGAAACTAGCACACTATATAAGTGATCACTGTATAAAAATAGATATGTATAATTAATACATATATTTTTTTAAAGGTTTTTTTTACGATAGATAAACGACAGTGGGCACAAGCGGAGCGACATGTGCAACACTCTAACTACAGTCACCTGAGCTGAACAGTTCACAACACCTGCAAAACCCATTCCAAGCAACACACTATTCACACACATCTCAAAACACAAACACACACTGTTAATCAGAACACACAGAGTAAAAACACCAGCATCAAACACCAATAAACAAATTACAAACGTTTACTCATTACAGTTTGAATAATGTGAGTGACTTGAATGAACTTGAATTTCTAGTGAAATCTTAATTGTCTATTATAAAAAGTATTTAGCGGTGCTGACTAGATGAACAGAGGGCTGACACATTGGATGACTGGTCTGCTGAGAGCAAGTATCTGTTGCTGTTTGCTGTGATTTTTAACAATATGTAATGCACATTATGGAATAAATCAAACACTGCTATTACTTTTAAAATGGTAAAAATATGCATTTTAATTATGCAAACTGGATCATTCTTAAGGGGAATATAATATAAATGTAGTCTTAAATGTCTGTTTGTTATACATATTGACCCTACAGTCCTAAATTGTATGGAATGACAGGAGTCCCCATTTAGTTGGCACTAATTGACACAAGTTCCCTCTTGGTTAGGATGGAATGATATTCACACTCCATCATGGATGAACAAGACTTTGGCAGATCAGTAATACATATGAAAATAATCTCAACTGAATTTGAGAATAGTTATAACACAACATATACTTTGAACATGATTTGTAGAGATTAACATGTTTTAATATATATTTGGTCTGCTGACAGCAAGTATCTGTTGCTGGTTGCTGTGATTTTTAACAATATGTAATGCACATTATGGAATAAATCAAACACTGCTATTACTTTTAAAATGGTAAAAATATGCATTTTAATTATGCAAACTGAATCATTCTTAAGGGGAATATAATATAAATGTAGTCTTAAATGTCTGTTTGTTATACATACTGACCCTACAGTCCTAAATTGTATGGAATGACAGGAGTCCCCATTTAGTTGGCACTAATTGACACAAGTTCCCTCTTGGTTAGCATGGAATGATATTCACACTCCATCATGGATGAACAAGACTTTGGCAGATCATTAATACCTATGAAAATAATCTCAACTGAATTTGAGAATAGTTATAACACAACATATAATTTGAACATGATTTGTAGAGATTAACATGTTTTAATATATATTTGGTCTGCTGACAGCAAGTATCTGTTGCTGGGTGCTGTGATTTTTAACAATATGTAATAGACACTTTGGAATACATTAGAGGTGCAGTGTAGTTTTTTGTAGTGGCTATACTGTGATGAATTATGAAGCAATATTTATTACAGACTTGGCCAAGGAGAACCGGACTGCAACTCGGGTGACTTGCACTTCAATTCTGACAGACACTTCCTGAGAGCTGTGTATTAACCTTGTGCTATCTCTAACACCTCCCTGGCTCGGGCACCAAGCGTACCAATGTTTTGGTTCAGAGCTGAACACAGTGAACCATAACATTCTGGAGTCTAAGGAGATGAGACTTTATCTATACAACTGACCTAAGTGTCTCCCACCAGTGTCACCAGGCTGATCTAGTGTCTGAGATATAGACAAACACACAAGACAGGCATAAATGTACTATACATCTCTACCATTAATATTAACCATACTAAAGACTGAAAATTCCCTCACAACATGTACTTTAAGTTCACTGTATGGAGGTAGTTTAGGGCAGAAAACCAGTCTGCATAGTGAACACCACATTATCCCAGACAACAACAAAAGAGACAAACAAACAAAAGAGAGTTTATTGCCCTTTGATTTCTATCCTACTGGCACACATTTTTTTGAATTTTTTTTGTTACTTTCCTATATACTTTATTTTCAAGTTCTGTGCTTTTAGCTGGAATTCAATACAGTTTACGTCTAACGTTTAGAATTGTCCAGTTCCCAACGTCTTTGTTAGCAAAGAATGGCAATCACTTTGACAGTGTACTAGTGTATTCAATCTATATATATTTAGTTTATTTAAAAAGCACAAAGACAGCTCCACACTTCTACTGTTTTAAATGACTAACCCTATCAATAGGGATCCAAACTTCAAATGTATTCTAATGTCTCTTATGTATAGTAGCCCAGTGGCAAACTGTCAACAATTTTACTGACCCATTACAAGTATAAAATTGTTCAAAAAAGCTTACCATGAATGCAATTTAGTCACATTGATTACTACCACCTGCACACTATCATTATAAGAAATGTGCATGACAACATGAATGATTATTTAATCAGTCAGGCTACTTTAGAGATGCATTTCACACCATCAATTCCACATGTCTCTGAACTTTCAAAAGCCTTTTACAAAAGTTGTTTTTCCCACAACACCAGTCTGAACAGAGTAGCACAAAGTATGTAAAATCCTTTGCTGTAGTTCAAATTAGTTTGTAAGGAGAGAGTGGAATGCTGTCAGAAAATGACTGAATTGAATATTTCTTTTCACGATCATTCTAGCAGTGCGTAACGTAACATTATATTATAAAAAGTGATTAATCATTGAACTCAGCAGATTTAAACACTACACCATTTAGCCAAATTTATTTGCACTATAACTGTAAATAGGCTTCTTTGCTATATGTGTAGCACTAGGCCGGTTGCCCCACACTTAAGAATGTAATTTACTGTAAGTATGTCACTGTTCCCAAATGATAAGCCTATTTGGAAAGTCACTTAAGTTTTGGGCCACATCCAAATGAAGGCAATTTTGATTTAGGCTTAAATGAAGGCAATTTTGATGTAGGCTTATAGCCTCTTATTTGCATCTTACAAATACCAATGAATGAAATAGCCTGGATACAAATCCTGTAGTCTGTGTTTTTCGGCATGATTGTTTAATCATGGTAGAACTTGCGGTGTACTGTCAATAAACCAGCTAGTTTGACATTATGGAGCTAAGAGGGAACACTGGCAGCCGACGTTTCTGCATTTGTAATGCCAATACTTTGCATCACAATGCGAGCAATACCTAGCCACCTTTGTCTGGTCCTGAGAACCAATCACTGTCCAGATTGCGTGTGAGGGTGTGGATATATTCTGGGCATCTCACTACAGGTACACAGATGTAATGACTTTTTTGGAAGGGCTTGACCACTGTAATTCTTAGGAGGACCCACCTGGAGATTTATGACTGAACTTTTGAAACTTTTTTCGTTCAATGCTGAGGCTGAAGTTATAGGTAAGTTACAAACTACAAATTCACCATGTATGACTAAAATAATTATTTTAACTATTATTTTAACTTAGTTTTTTTATTTCTCTTTCTGGAAGGTTTTAACTGGTTAATTCTGATACTTAGTTTTTATCTGAATTATTTTAAGGTTCATTTCAACTTTCATTCTTTTACTTTTTTTTCTTTGAAAGGTTTAAGTCAAATGTATTATATTATTTTACACTTTCTCATTTCTTTTTTCTGAAAAGTTATATGCATTTCTTAAATAGTTTTTTATTTTCCCTTTAGGCAAGGTTAATTGTAATTATTTGTGCAGTTTTTATTTCTATTTCTATTTGCCAGGTTTAATTAAAATGTTATTTGTTTAAACTTAGTCTGTATTCATGTTGTTGCAAAGTTTAATTTAATTCTATCAAGCTATGTATCTAAAACTTTCTATCACTCTCACAAAGTTTCCCCAGTTGTGCTTTAACTTACATCTGGATTCTAAAATCTTTCAGAGAAAAATGAGACCCAGAAGAGTTTGTCCTGAAAAGGAAGCCTTGTACTTCATTGCATCTGGAAAAGATAAAGACACTTTTCAGAAGACTTTCATCAACAAGGAGAAAGGTATGTTACTTGATTAGAATGTAAGATTCTCTGTTCAAATCTGTATGAAGGTACAAGCGTTCATACAACTTTCTACAATCCAGTTGCTTTGCTTATAATAAATAAGTATTTGAACAGTCTGGCATAGCAATATATGTATAACTATTGTGAAATAAGTAGAAAAAAAAAAAAAAAAAGTAGTAGTTTAACCTTTTGGTGACTTTTCAACCTTTTTGTATTTGTAAAAACACCTCATTGCTTTCATGTGTTCTATTTAGCTGTGGGCTAAACTAGGTTAGCTGTTTCCCACTGCTTCAAATCTCCATGTTAAACTCAGATTACTGGCATGATGTCCCCAATTTAATTTGTGAGTAGATATCTGAAAAGCAAACTTGATTGTCTTCTATTTTAAAAGATGAATGCTCACTGCCATTATACATAGTTATTTGTAATTATATAGATTGTACAATACAGTATTGTTTTCTAATCAAGGATTTTTTTTGATGACAGCTATCAAACTTGTATCATACTTAAATAATACAATTTACAAATATGTAATTAATTAATCTCTATTTATAATTTTTTATCAGGTTATGGAGTTATTGCCACTCAAGACATTGAGCCTGGAGAATTCTTGCTTGAGTATGTTGGAAGACACATCACTGGCTTGGAAGGAGAGACTCTGTTCAAAGAGTACTCAGATGCCCATGCAGCATTTCTGTATTTCTACCCCTTTGCCGGAAAGACTTTCTGGTAAGAAATGAAATGATCAGTTCTTACTATAGATAATTCAACTATTTTACTATTATATTAATAATCTTCAAACAATGTATTTCCTTATTCAGTGTCGATGGGACTGGGGAAACAGCAAGACTGGGGAGATTCATCAATGACAACCACATCAAGCCAAATAGCAAAATTAGAATAGTAAGTAATACACTTGAAACATTATTTTATTGTTTTAAATATTCTGTGTATAAGTTTACTACTACACATCATAGTATTTTACATTAACATTATATGACTCAAAGGAGGAACTGCTCCAGATGTGCTTGTGATTCACTGTGGGGGCAATGACCTTGGAAGTGTGAAAAGTGTGACGCTTCTTCGAGCAATGAAAAGGGACCTGCATGGCCTCCACAAACAGTTTACGCAGATGAAGATCATGCTTTCTTCCATTAACCAGAGGCGACAATGGAGGCATGCCCTAACAGCAAAGATGGACAAAGTGCGGAAATTCATCAACAATGTGATGGCTACATTTGTTTTGGAGGTTAATGGGAGTACTGTTCAACATCCAAACATAGTGTTTGACAAACCTGAGCTATTTTTAAGAGACAATGTTCATTTAAGCCAAAAAGGAAGTGAAATATTTTTCAACGATATTGCTCAGGGTCTTAAAGACTATTTCATGTCAGGTTGATGCTGGATTTAAATCTCACACCAAGACCACCATGATATATATTCCAGTTGAAACATCTTAATCTCAAGCTACTGTACCATAAATGTATTATGAAAAACATTTTTGAAAATATACCTTGTATTATAGATTGTATGACAATACTGTGAAAACATTAAACATGGGTCTAAAACTGATATTCAGTATTTGTTTTGTTTTTGAGCAGACATACACATTAATCTGTGCATTTTGTATTTGGTAAATGTTTTTTTTTCAATATTTTCACTGATCCTTAAATGTAAAGTTATTAGGGACAGTTGATCTGAATTTTCCTTCTCGCCAAATAGCATGGCCTGAGTTTCAAAACCCCACAATTTATCACTGTTTTATCAATCCGCAATCACTTTTTCCTGTGCAAGTTGCACACCTTTAATGGGTTTTCATTTCAAGACTTAAAAATGTCCTCTACATTGTATAATTGAAATGACCAGCATCAACGTGCTCGTCACATGCTAAATTGAGGGTAAAATTCTGTGACAGCCTGTGACATTATTACATAAGATATACATATATAATTCCCTGCCTTCAATACTATCATTATGGACAGTGACATATTTGTTCTCCATTTTCAGTTAATGTTCTCAGTTTTCTGTCAAAACTAAAACGCTTGGGAGCGTGGGCTTGGGGTACATTTGACAGATCAATGATGCGATAAGGCTGTGCAAATAAGGTCAATTCCATATTTGTACATGCTTTCCTTGTTAGGATCCATCAATTCATTATGTTGTTAAATACATTGTTTCCTAAATGGCTGGATATTTTAGGGAGCTACTGTAGGCTTAAAATAAAGTCACTAAATGAACCAGAAATCCAAGTAAGTTTAGCTTAAACATGTTGGCGCATACAACTGTTGCAATACCATGTTTAATGAATCTACTATATTTATGTTAGCAAGGAGATGTATGCAGCCTCTGGGAGAGACGCAGCAATGCAGTTTCATAACAGTTGAACTCACAGTGTTGCTGTAGAAAAGGTGTGAAGTGCCTACTTTGAATAGAGACAATGCAGGGCGGGGGAGGGGGTTGAAGGGCTGCTGCCAAGGGCATGGTTTAGCAGGTATGTACAGGAATGTGGGGACAGGAGGGTGAGAGGTTTTTTATTGTCCCAGACTACATCAATTCTGGACTGACTTTTTATGATTTTGACAAAGGTTCTTGGAGACTAAATAAAGATGGAGCCCTTCATTGAAATATTTTTGACCCCATCAGAACAACACCACATTTACTTTTTGCAAACAGAAATACTAACTTTCACTTCCCCTCTGGCAAGACGTCATATTTTACTTATGTGGAAATCTCCTAAAACCCCAACTATTTCTATCCGACTTAAGGACGTAATGTTTATCCTTAAATTAGAAATCATAAACCTAACAGTGAAAGGCTGTTCCAACAAATTCTCTTTAATACAATACATCTTTAAATTCTGTCTGTGGTCAGATTAAATCTGCAGTGTGTAACTTTGTGTGTGTCAGAGAAGTGAAACATTTTCTAAGGTATATTCTCAGAACTGAATACAACATGTTCTTCGCAGGAAAATGTTATCCCTGGAACAGTGTTTGAAGTTAGTAAGCTTCCTGAAAAGTTACTGTTTCATTTTGTTTTTTACAGCAGCAGGGCCCATAGTTTGGTTTACAAACATTCTCTAGTCTCAATGTTTGGTTCCAGGTTCCTCTAAATATAGTTTAGTTTTGATTTATGATGATATAATCATTCAAAACTAAGAATCGCATGTAGAGAAAATGTGTTTAGTAAACTTACTCTGTGAATATAAACAAATCCCTCTCCACTGAAACTGCATAGTGAGGGGGGGGGGGGGGGCACTTGTAATTTGTTGTTTTCATTTCTAGTTGATTATATTGAAGGTAAGGTTCTACAGAACAGTGTTGGTTCCAGTGTCAAGAAACCAGACCAAAAATGTTTTTTGTGTGTGAGAATGACGACTTCATGATTTTGAGTGTGGCCAGTTGGATCTGTGATCTATGCACATTTCATACAATGTATGTGTAATACCATGTGCAAATTGTTTTAAGCAATGCAACTTTATTGCTTAGAAATAGCTTTTTAGGAAGAGTTTTTAATGACTAGCATCAATGTGCTCCACACATCCTAACATTTCAGTTTAATTGTGGTGAGCACTTTCTCTGAGAAGTGAGGGCTGTCCCACTGTCAAATCAAAGTCCACTAAGGGCTCTTTTTGCACCCTTCATTAAAGAGGACCTATTATACTACTTTTCTGGTCTTAATTTCTTGTTTTACACTGCTATAGAGCAACCTGACATGAATCACATCACAAAAAACTATGTAGATTTTCGGGAAGCTCTTTCTCTTATTTTGGCGATCCAGCACGTCCTGTCAACACTTGAGTGTGTGTGCTTCGGCAGTCTCCGCTCACTCCGCCTGTGCTTCGGGGATCTCCGCTCCCCCCCCCCCCCTCCTGCAAACCCCACTCCGTTGTGATTGGTTACCTTCCTTCCGGAACATTTTCAGTGGCGGGAAGCGCGAGCATGGACCTATAAGGGCGCGAGGCAGACGCGAGGCAGACGCGAACAGGGAAGTGGCAGCATTACTATACATGGAAACATCCGCGTGGGACGTCACGAAGTTACATGCGACGTTACGAAGTTACGGAAGGGTAGACCGCTCTGAACACGTGACTTCTCGACTGGCTAGAATAGTGTTTAGTGCTCTGCACAGACACCCCAGACGGTCAGCAGGGAATACGTCGAAATGCATGTAAGTCATTATTTGATAATTTAGTATGGTTAAGCATGACTATGAATCATCATAACAACGTTTATAGGTCATAAAAGTCAAAAAGCATCATAGGTCCTCTTTAACACTTTCTGCAAGTCACCATATTTGCAGACTTTGGATAAGGAAATTACCTGCAGTAGCGCAGTGACCTTAAAAAGGAGGGAAACTCCTTCTTCAACGCATTTCCTCACAAGTCTGGCATAATACCCCCCGCTCGGCTCTACAGTATGACTTCAAAAGGTTTCTCTTTAATTAAGATACTGTTTGCAGTTTATAATGTGACCAGGCATGGCATGTAGGCGTAGGTGGTTAAGGCATCTATACTTGTTTTTATTTAAGTGGTACATATTATAGCCTGCCCTGTCCAGATACATTCCATAATACCTTTTTCATTTACCTGAAATAATTTTATAGGCCTGGAATAGTATGTGAAATAATCATGATCTTGAAAGGAATCCAGTTGTGATCTTGCAAATATGAGATCCCCTGTCGCTATAAAACGTCTAGTCTGACCAAAATATCAGAAACTTGTGACAGGTGTCTTTAGATTTAGAATGGATTACTTGACGATTAAGTGCAATCCACTCGCTAAGGCAATATCCTGCAACACGTTCACATCAGGCAGTCAATCTCTAAAGAGCCTAAGCAGGGAAGAATAGCCTGCAGTTAATGTAAAAAGATAAATTCACAAGCCAACATTGTTTTTGTATATATTCTCCGGTAAGTACTTTTATTTATCTTTTTTTTTTAACTAGAATTCATTTAGGCTTTTTTTTTTAAATCGCATTTTGCTTTGGTAAAGTTAACACTCCATGCCAAACAAGCCCTTTTATATGTAATAGAAATTGCATCTCAAAGGTAAAGGTGAAGTGCCATTTTAACATGTGGGGCTCGAGGCTCAATGGATTTGGCCTGAGTGACTCAGAGCAGGCAAGGGGAGTTTCTATCTGCTTGTCATTTTGTGACAGTCTGTGTCACTCTCTGATCGTATGCAGTGTGGGGGATGGGTACCTGTGTCTGACGACGGTCGTTAGGCAGTCAACAACAACAGCTAACTTCAATAGCCAAGATTCACAGTGACTGTGATATATGTCATTCTCCTTCTGCTGTGTTGGAGAAGATACTTAAATACAAATTAAATTAAATTAAATAGGTTGAGTACAATCAACATTTTACTTTAGTTGGAAATCAAATCCTTTAATACAATCAACTCAGAAAAAGTCACTTAACAAGGTATTAAACTTTAAGAAATCTAAAATAATAGGTTGCATCCAATCCAAACGTAAATGTTGGCTTAACTACCTTTCTCTGTGATTGTGAAATAAACAAAATAAATATAGATTGAAGACACAAGTACACTGTCAAATTGATTGAAAACCTCTTCTTATAAAGATTAATAAAGGGAATTTTGAAAATAAAGAAATAATCCAGTTTGGTTTATTCCTTTTAAATTCATCCACGATGGAGTGTGAAAGTCGCACCATCCCAACCAACAGTGGACTCCAGTCATTAGATACAGTGGAAGTGTGGACCTTTCTCTGACCCCGTTTCCACCTGGCATTAACATGTGGTTTTTGTGATCCGATCACATGAATACAGCTCTAACTACAGGTGAGAACACTCTCAAGACGCATTGAGATCGGATCACAAAAACCACATTCGGAGGTGGTTTGTGACCACTTGTGACCACTTGTGTCCACATTCATTTGGTAGTGGAAACACAAATGTGGTTTGTGTCCACATTAGGGACCTCCTACTCAACTGCCTGAGCGGAAATACGTAGAAAAAAAAGGTTTTAGTGTGCGCCCAGTTAAAAGTATTGCAAATGACAAGCTATCTGTCCTCTGTTTTCATTTCACCGAGTAAAACTGTGATAAACGGAAGTCGCTGATTTTTTTTTCTGGCGCCATGCAAGCTGCAGTCATGTGGAGCGCTAACTTCCTGTTCTTATCTGCTTCAAAATAAAGGTCAACTCGCGCTTGGCTAGTAACAGGCTTTTAATGTGAAGGTGTACAGGAAACGTTCTGTTTTCACAAGGAATAACTTAACTGTGAAAGCTATGGACTGGTTGCGGTGACAAGAGTTTAACAAAGGCAGACGTTAGAATAGCCAAACAGCGAGCACACATCTTTCACCAGCCAAAGTGGCGTAATAACTTACTCGCCTAAGAGTTTTTACTTTTCTACTTTACCTATACTATGATATTTCCCGCATTTGGCGAGTGTTAATGTAAGGGCCCTCTAAGCAGTATTGTGCATCGCTCCTCATTGTCTAAATGAGATAGACTAGCCTATCTCGTCAACCTAGACTGGTAATTATCTTCGCATGTATTGCATTTTTATAGCAAATGCGATTCAAACTGTGGCACTGTACAGCCCTGTATGTTTACTTGTTTGAACCCCACCGGTTAAAAACAGCAATGCAAACGGAAATGATGAACGTGTTGATTTAAATACAGCGCGGGTAAATGGAATCCGATCACAAGTAGACAGAGAAGTCACATTTGAAAATACAAGTGGGAACACACGGACTGAGAGCTGTCCACTTGTAACCAGATTCAAAAAGTCAGATGTTAATGCCAGGTGGAAACAGGGTCTCTGTGATTGTGAAATAAACAAAATAAATGTAGATTGAAGACACAAGAACACTGACAAATTGATTGAAAACCTCTCTTATAAAGTTTATTAAAGGGAATCTTGAGGGACTGAATTACTCTAAATGTCTAGGTCTCTAAAATGTTCTGATTGTAAAATGATAGTCTGATGATCAATCTGTTTTTGCAATTAATTAAAATACAAATCACCCCAACCCCAGAATGTTGGATAATAAGCATGATGCAGCAGTTTAGGGCTGACATCATGCTAAAGCCGGGAACACACCGCATTGGCCGCCTGCGGCGGTTGGCCGCATGACCGCAGGAGGCTCGCCGCTTGATCATATTGGGCCATATATTCCTGACGCCGACGCCGAGATCAGACCCGTCACACTTACGGTGCAACAACAACAATAACATGGTCCAGCTGTGCCAAAAAATACAGATGTAGGTTCACTGTGTAACCAGCGGCAGTCATGTCACAAATATCATTAAAACAGCCTGAACACACACCCGATCGCAAATACACACACATTAACAGCAATTCAGCAACATACTAAACACATTAACAACAGCAGTGTGTGCTCAGCGGCACAAATAAAGGCAGACATCAGCCTACCTGAAAGTGAAAGTGTGCCGGCTGACGGAGGACAACACCGGTGCTTCGCTGTACTAGGCTATATGGAATTCCACACGGACACTGCCGTCAACTTTGGGTTCATATTATCCTCAGGAACAGCACACAGCTGGGTGAGTTTCACTATGCTAACCGGCGCTACCTTGGCTAAAGTACAACCAACAGCTAAACAGATGCAAAATACACATATTTGCAGAATGTATTGGAAGCCCAATGTCCTCACTCCACACGCCCACCTCGTCTTGCAGACCACCGCCACCGGGCAATCTCAACGCTGATTGGCTGTGGAGGCGTGGCGCCCGGCGGCGCCGCAGAAAAAGATGAAAATGTTCATCTTTTTCTGCGGCGCCGTGTTTGCCGCACAAGCCTTCGATTCACGCTCCTTCGATGACGCAATTTCTACGCGCCGCAAATGGCCGCGCTCCCGATTCACGGCGCGGCCACGCGCCGCGCAAGGGCCGGCCGCTGGACGCCGATTATTGGGTGGACGCGCAGCCACGCGCTAGTACATTGACTTTGTATGTAATCTCGCCGCGCGGCCAGTGCGGTGTGTTCGCAGCTTAACTGTATAGACTCAAAGTGTAGCATACTAAAGCACTAAAACGTGTCAAATGTTTTAAAACTTGTCTATAATTGTTCAGACACAATAATCAAAAAACCTTCATCATGAAAATGTTACTTTAAAAGGCAAAACACTGTTTTTTTAGCTTAAATGTGCTTATATCTTATTCCTTGTGTCTCCCTTCTTTACAGGATGAGTCAAATGGATGGCTCTTCTTAAATATGTGGTCACATTTCCAATTTCTTCCACAGTTTTCTAGAAACAAGGGGTGGCACAACTTCCCCACCGGCACAACTCAGGCCACTCTCCCCTACAATTAAAACACCAATTTTATGTGAAATGCTATTATGTCATTAGATTAGCCTACATTGCTGATGCTTTTATCTAAAGCAGTTTCCCATAAATTAAATTTGACCATAAAGATAGAATCTCAGAACAGCAATAATCACGCAAGTAGTCTAGATTAGCTTCAAATAAATGAAACTACAAAAGTGCTACATCATTTAAGTGCTACATGTAGGTGTAACATGTAAGTGCATTTTTTCTTCTCTCCTTTTTGTGCCGTTAAATAGTCATGACATCTGTAGGCTATAAACTGTGAATCATTTACATTGTTTAGAGAGAGAGAGATAGAGAGAGATAGAAAGGGGTTGGGGGTGTTACTGCCTGATTATGTGGGGTTCAAAATAATAAATTATTACATCAAGGCTTATAAAAAAAAAAAAAAACATCACATTATTGTTGTTGCATATGGGCTAAATATGTATGTCATTTTCAAGCTTTGTGGCTTGTAGCCTACGATATGAAACATTATTTTCACTGTATGATTTGGAGTGTAGTCTACTTGTAGGCTATACGACTGTTTGTGAATATTTTCATCCGGCCAAATTTGCATCATATCACATATCACTTCCACATTAGAGCAACGAGAATCTTTTTTGTAAAATGTTGCCTTGACGTAATAGGTCGCGGTGGACAGTCTCATATTTGGAGAATGTAGTACTGCAGGTAGGGTCAATTAGTATGACACACATAAGACATTTTAGACCACATTGACATTATTATTTTCCCCTTAAGAATTATCCAGTTTGGCTTTTTCCTTTTAAATTCATCCACGATGGAGTGTGAAAGTCGCACCATACCAACCAACAGTGCACTCCAGTCATTAGATACAGTGGAAGTGTGGACCTTTCTCTGTGATTGTGAAATAAACAAAATAAATATAGATTGAAGACACGAGTACACTGTCAAATTGATTGAAAACCTCTTCTTATAAAGATTAATAAAGGGAATTTTGAAAATAAAGAAATAATCCAGTTTGGTTTATTCCTTTTAAATTCATCCACGATGGAGTGTGAAAGTCGCACCATACCAACCAACAGTGCACTCCAGTCATTAGATACAGTGGAAGTGTGGACCTTTCTCTGTGATTGTGAAATAAACAAAATAAATATAGATTGAAGACACGAGTACACTGTCAAATTGATTGAAAACCTCTTCTTATAAAGATTAATAAAGGGAATTTTGAAAATAAAGAAATAATCCAGTTTGGTTTATTCCTTTTAAATTCATCCACGTTGGAGTGTGAAAGTCGCACCATACCAACCAACAGTGCACTCCAGTCATTAGATACAGTGGAAGTGTGGACCTTTCTCTGTGATTGTGAAATAAACAAAATAAATGTAGATTGAAGACACAAGAACACTGACAAATTGATTGAAAACCTCTTCTTATAAAGATTATTAAAGGGAATCTTGAGGGACTGAATTACTCTAAAGGTCTAGGCCTCTAAAATGTTCTGATTGTAAAATGATAGTCTGATGATCAATCTGTTTTTGCAATTAATTAAAATACAAAGAACGTATCTTTCTCTTTTAATTTGTCACCCATAGTCTGACAGGAGAGAGTTGACAGAGAACCAAATTGGCAGCTGAACTGTCTTCACATACTGCAGGCTTTGGGTAGCTGTTCAGCCAGGTCTGAGATGGTCCAGAGACAATCTCCTTAACTCTTTGTTACATTTGGAGAATGTAGTACTGCAGGTAGGGTCAATTAGTATGACACACATGAGACATTTAAGACCACATTGACATTATTATTTTCCCCTTAAGAATTATCCAGTTTGGCTTATTCCTTTTAAATTCATCCACGATGGAGTGTGAAAGTCGCACCTTACCAACCAACAGTGCACTCCAGTCATTAGATACAGTGGAAGTGTGGACCTTTCTCTGTGATTGTGAAATAAACAAAATAAATATAGATTGAAGACACGAGTACACTGTCAAATTGATTGAAAACCTCTTCTTATAAAGATTAATAAAGGGAATTTTGAAGATAAAGAAATAATCCAGTTTGGTTTATTCCTTTTAAATTCATCCACGATGGAGTGTGAAAGTCGCACCATACCAACCAACAGTGGACTCCAGTCATTAGATACAGTAGAAGTGTGGACCTTTCTCTGTGATTGTGAAATAAACAAAATAAATATAGATTGAAGACACAAGAACACTGTCAAATTGATTGAACACCTCTTCTTATAAAGATTAGTAGTAAAGGGAATTTTGAGGGATTGGACTATTCTAAAGTTCTTGATCTATAAAATGTTCTGATAATAAATAATAGTCTGTATTTTATTTCATTGCAAAAAACAAATTGATCATCAAAGAAAATACCTTTCTCTTTTAATCTGTCACACATGAGTAGTCTGACAGTGGAGAGTAGACAGAGAATCACATTGGCAAGAAAATAAAGGATCTTACTGCTGATCTTTTTTCCCATGTTTGTTTATATCTATCTTTTGTCCTTTTTAAAACTTTTATTAACACTCAACATATATATTTAGTTTCAAAAACAAAATACAAATCTATTTTCAAGAGACTGGTGTCTTCAGTAAGTAGCCTGTCAACAGCTCTTCACAGCCTGAAAGACTCCCTGGGGCTGAGACCATTCAGACAATAGAGGAGTGTTTAAACGACGTGTGTGAATGGGCCAGGCCAGGGCAAGCAGAGGCTGTCCCAGATATGAAATTAACACTCACACACTTCCAAGTCCACTGTTGGCAAAAGTTATGAAAATTTACCAGAAGGTATTATACATGTTTTTAAGATGATTTAAAGCATGTCCAAGAGGGGACTTGAAAAATGTCCCCTGTTAGTTTTGGAGTCCCCTGTTAGTGGATGTGTTACGATCTCAGGTTCCCTGTTGGATAGGTCGGCACACTCACACACACACACACACACACACACACACACACACTGCCTGGAATGTGTTTAGTTATTTCTCCTTCAGCCACTGAGAGGATTTTTGGGAAGCGACAGTCTGATGTGAGAAAGCTGCTCTAGCTGTTATACTGGCAACGTAAAAATTCATCTTTTGTTTAAAGTTTTTTTTTATATATATATACTTTATTGTAGGATCATATATCAATGTGAGTTACTTTTTACATTTATAACACCCTACACATTTTTTTTATGCAAAACATTTAAAAAAATAATAATAATAATAATAATAAAAAAACAGAACAGAACAAAAAAAACACAAAAACGGTTTAAATATTTTTGAACGCTGCATTTGAACCTACACTTAAATTCTCCTTTTTAATAGGAAACAGAACTGTGGTTGTGTCAAAACAAACTTTTATTGGGATTCAGTAGAAAAAAATACTTTGGATTTAGCTTGAGATCCATGGAGTTTGTGTGTATCCTCCAGACAGGGTTTTGAAAGGGTCAGCTTGTTGTATATCTGCATTGTGTTTGTGTGTTTATTGTAATTTTACCTCGACATCACTGTAAATGATAGTCGCCCCTGAATTGATCTTTCGAGGATAAATAAGGGAAAAATAAATAAATAAATAAATAAATAAATAGATAGATAGATAGATAGATAGATAGATAGATAGATAGATAGATAGATAGATAGATAGATAGATAGATAAATAAATAGTGCAGTTCACAGCTTTATCAGATAGCCCAGGTGTCTGCAGCCCGCACTGTGAGCTAGAAAAGCCTGTGCGCTGTGATAACTCCCTCCCAGGCTGTGTGACTATGAGCTGAATGGATGTAGTGGAGATTAGCCCTGGCCCATGGAAGCTGGCTGCTGGCCCAATGCCCAATACTACTACACTGCTGGATATTATAATTAACCTCTCCCTCCCACTGGGACTGAAGTCTGAGTTCACACACACACCACACACACCACACACACACACACACACACACACACACACACTACCACACCACTGGACACACACACACACACACACACACACACACACACACACACACACACACACACACACTGGACTCACAGGAAAATCTCTTTTTTTAATCTTCCAATATAGAAGGGTTTTTTCCTGAGAAATTTTGGCCGCCCACCAAAGATGTTTTATGGTAAATGGACTTGACTTATATAGCGCTTTCTAGCAGATTTTCTCAGCCCCAAAGCGCTTTACATATCTTACCACATTCACCCATTCATACACCGATGGCAGTAGCTGCCATGCAAGGCGTGCTCTGAACCATCGGGAGCAATTTGGGGTTCAGTGTCTCTTTGCCCAGGGACACTTCGACATGTGGTGTGGAGACGGAATTGAACCTCCGACCCTGCACTCCAGGGGCAATCTTCCTACCCACTTCACCACTGCCGCCCTGATAGACCAAAGGTGTGTGTG
>CM047507.1:30938685-30941185 GCA_026122265.1 Ammodytes dubius | reverse complement strand
GCTGCTCTCAAGAAGGTCTCTGACTGGATGGACGGACTGGAGACTCACCCAGGGGACACAGCTGCTGTCAACAAGACTGAGGCAGATACAGGGGAGAAAGAAACTGCAGAGATAAAGTAGGTCCCAATGTTAAGCACTTCGAAATACGAGTGGTTGAAAGGTGCATTATACAGCACTCTGGGGACACAGCTGCTGTCAACAAGACTGAGGCAGATACAGAGGAGAAATAAACAGTTGAAAAAAAGTACGTCCTATTTTAAAGCATTTTTGATTGAATTTATATTGATTTATTTATTTTATTTAACCTTTATTTATACTAGAGATATTATTGTGGGGTGACCGTCCTTTACAATGATGTTGAGAAACAAAACAACAACACATACACAATATACAACGCAAATACATCAAATACACAACAAGCTGGTAAAGATAAACATGTTAGACAGAGGTGTAGAGTGGCTGGAAATAAAATTAAATTGGTAAAAGTACAATACGGCCTGATTAAAACAGTTACAGTTAGAGTTTGGTAGATATTATATCAGACATATAAAAAATACGAAACAAAATTAAAAGCACGATAATACAATAAACAATACATTATTTCACAAAAAAGACAAGAGACAATTGCATACAGTATATTCAATTGATGTGCCTGAAAAGGAGTAGGAAGAAATATAAAACTTAATTTAACTTATTTCAGGAACAACAGCTGGCTTAGTAAAAACACTACCGCTGTTGTCCAAAGGGGGCGCAAGAATTAACACAAACGGAAAGTTCCTCGGAGCTACTTTGAAATTAGACACCGCAGGTGAAATTAAATTTCATTTGAGGTCACTGCTTTAGAAGTTGAGATTTTTGGTTCAAGGTATTGAAAAAAAACCTACTATTGAGATAATGTCCGTTAAAGATGGTTGTATTGGAGACATATACAGACGCAAACAGACAAGGTTTAGTCAAATAAACACCTGAATGTACATGTTGGACCTTTTGATTTATACTAGTATGAAAGGAGACATGTTAGGAAAGCAAATTAGACAAAGAATCACCCAAATCGACCACAGCTTGAATAAACAAACTATTTTTCTGCCTGCAGTGTCTTAAATATTTCATTTATTTACAGAGATGATTAAAAAGCACCGATTCTATGCAGTCGTGAAAACACCCCTCCTCTCTCTCTCTCTCTCTCTCTCTCTCTGTCTCTCTCTCTCTCTCTCTCTCTCTCTCTCTTTAGCATCTTTGCTATGATTAAAGTCCAATACATTCTCTCTCTCTCTCTCTCTCTCTCTCTCTCTCTCTCTCTCTCTCTCTCTCTCTCTCTCCTAAACATTCCTGCTTTGATTAAAGTCCAATACATTCTCCCACCATCGGACTACTAAGTGCTCGTGTTTTTATAGCCCAAGATGAGGTGAATTTATTGCACACATAGACACTCACACACACACACACACACACACACACACACACACACACACACACACACACACACACACACCACTCACTCACTCACTCACTCACTCACTCACTCACTCACTCACTCACTCACTCACTCACTCACTCACTCACTCACTCACTCACTCACTCACTCACTCACTCACTCACTCACACACACACACACACACACTAAGTGCTCGAGTGAATTTATTGCTGGTTTATTTTGGTCTATTCAGTGCATTGCGTTTGTTCCCTCGTAAAGACAGTGTTGTGCAGTAAATCTCCATGTGAGGCGACAGTACGTGTGATGATTGGATGATCAAACAAGCTCAACGAACGCTCGTAAATTCTCATTTATTTTGGCTGGAGGCCCAAACATTATGGATTAACAAAGTAAAAGCATTTGTATGGAGAGAGAGAAGTGTGGAAAACAAAAATATATTGTTTTGTTGATTGACTACGAGCAAATCTGAATCAACATACCAAATGTCTGAAGTATCAATTAAACAAACCCACGTAAAAAATGTTTTGTCTGCAAATAACATAATAAATTCTTTAAAGATATCAAGTGTGGGCGCTCTGGTGGTGTAGTGGATAGAGCGTGTACCATGTGGACTCAGTCTATGTCACAGTGGTCACAGGTTCAAATCCGACCTGTGGACCTTTACTGCACGTCATCCCCCCTCTCCCTCTCTCTCTCTCTGTCTCCACATTTCAACTCTGTCTCTCTCCATACTATCAAATAAAATTGCTGAAAATAATCTAAAAAAATAAAAAAATATTACAGTAACCAATCACTATTTCATTGTTCATATGACACGTGGATTATTAATCAACACAAAACATTTGAACTCCTCCTTTAATAGTGGTGAAGTAATAAGATGAAATAGTAAGTTTAAAAAAATTAGCTGAGATGGGGCACTCGTGGTGTAATACCGGTAGTTAGAGTTGTTTTAAGCTCTGTGTGTGTGTGCGCGCGCACTCTCTCTCTCTCTCTCTCTCTCTCTCTCTCTCTCTCTCTCTCTCTCTCTCTCTCTCTCTCTCTCCCTCTCCCTCTCTATCTCTCTCT
>CM047507.1:30926185-30936185 GCA_026122265.1 Ammodytes dubius | reverse complement strand
ACATGCAGAGAACGACCACGGGCTGGATTCTAACCCGGGTCTGCTGTGAAGAAAAAAACCTGAACCTGAGCCTGAAATGGGAGACGGACAAGTGAAGGATTGGAGGAAAATGATACTTTGAGAGGGCAGAAAGCTGAGAAGCGGACAGGGGGAAAGAGGAGAGGAGATGATATGGATCTGGGTCAAGTGTGGTGGAAAGAGCAGGTGCCTGTAAAACCAGGGCAAGGCAAGTTTATTTCTATAGCACAGTTCAGACACAAGGCCGTTCAAAGTGCTTTACAGGGGCATGAAATACATCAAGATTAAAATACATCAAGTATAGAATAGACATTAGAAAAGAGAATTAAAAATTTAAAAATGCTCATGTTATATGTTCCATACGCCCGGTCTGACCTTGGTAAAACTGCTTTTAGCCATAGTGCCCCTGACTCCTGGAACAGCCTACAACATCAAATTAAAATAAATACACTCATAACTGTTAACCAATTTAAAGTTATTATTTTGAATCAGCCCCACTCCACTTGTAACTGTTTTAATTAGGCTATTGTTCTGCTTTATTCAATTGATCTGAATGTTTTAGTTGTTGTTGTCTCTTTGTGTAGCTTGTTGTGTATTCTCATTGTATATTGTGTATCTGTAATTGTCTCGACGTCATTGTAAAAGAGGGTAACCCTCAATTGATCTTTCGAGAATAAATAAAGGAAAATGAAAATGAATGAAAAGGAGGATTTCTGCTGGGGATGGGTTGGGTTGGTATTGGCGGAAAGCGAGACGTCCAGCTCAGGTTTCCTCATGAAAACATCCATCATTTGGACCAGAAACTAGCCTGGAAGTCCAGACCCATATCTAGAACGATAGAGGGTCTGGCCACGATCAATAGACCTTCCCAACTCAAGGGGCGGCTCCTACGCAATTCGATAGCACTACAACCAATCAGAGCAATGAACAACAAGCGTTGTCGTGTGTGTGTGTGTGTGTTGGTGTGTGTGTGTGTGTGTGTGTGTGTGTGTGTGTGTGTGTGTGTGTGTGTGTGTGTGTGTGTGTGTGTGTGTGTGTGTGTGTGTGTGTGTGTGTGTGTGTTGTGTGTGTGTCTGTGTGTCTGTCTGTCTGTCTGTCTGTCTGTCTGTCTGTCTGTCTGTCTGTCTGTCTGTGAGGTCACACTAAGTGTGTCTGTTTTCATCCTGTCTTTCTCTACAGAGGAGGGAAAGATGGAGAGACTTGAGGAGGAGGAGAAGAAAGAGGAGGACGTCCTGGACAGGCAGAAGTGTCAGGCGGCTCTAGCTTCACTACGACGCGCAAAATGGTTCCAGGTGAGTGTGGGGCCGATAACTGGTTTAAAGGCACAATATTTTTTTTTTTAAACCTTTATTTATACAGGTAAATCCCATTGAGACCGAAGACTCTTTTACAAGGGAGACCTGTTTTCCTTTCCCACACACATTCATACACCGATAGCAGGCTAACTATCGACATTCACACGAGGCAAGGTGGGTGAAGTGTCTTGCCCAAGGACACAACAACTATGACACAGGTGGCAGGGCGGGGATCGAACCTCCAACCCTTTGATCATCGGCCAACCCGCCCTACCACCTGAGCCACAGTAATATGAAACATTTTATGGTATAAATATTGATGAGGAAAAACTCCCCTAAAAAACATTTAAAGGAATACTTCACCCATACAGAACCGGCGTTCTATCATTATAAAATCACTATTATAATATAATGAATGAGGTTTTTCTTCCCTCAGTCTTCCCTTGGCCCAGCTGTCCTGTTAATCCTATCCCTACATTTTTACTAGTATGATGTCACACTTTTTGTATTATCCTAAGAAAATAATTTTTCCAAAAAGTATTTAGGAGCACGTTTCAGGCCATTTGGAGTATATATGATTTTTTTAAACCCAACCCTAACCCTAACCCTAACCCTAACCCTAACCCTAGCGCCAACTAGTGGTGTTAAAAAAAAACAACAACAAAAAAAAATCATATATACTCCAAATGGCCTGAAACGTGCTCCTAAATACTTTTTGGAAAAATTATTTTCTTAGGACTCAGCACTTTGAGAAATTTTCCCAAAATTTTAGATAGGGATCAATGGCAGCTATATGAAGGAAGTGAGCTAGAACTCCAAAACTTCGCACACATGTCTAGGGGGCCTGGGGCACCTCCCACACCAAAGGCCAACCCTTTGCCCATTTCCCTCGCCGAGTCGCAACCCTAACCCTAACCCTAACCCTAACCCCTAACCCTAACCCTAACCCTAACCCTAACCCTAACCCTAGCGCCAACTAGTGGTGTAAAAAAAAAAAAAACAACAAAAAAATCATATATACTCCAAATGGCCTGAAACGTGCTCCTAAATACTTTTAGGAAAAATTATTTTCTTAGGACTCAGCACTTTGAGAAATTTTCCCAAAATTTTAGATAGGGGTCAGTGGCAGCTATATGAAGGAAGTGAGCTAGAACTCCAAAACTTCGCACACATGTCTAGGGGGCCTGGGGCACCTCCCACACCAAAGGCCAACCCTTTGCCCATTTCCCTCACCGAGTCGCAACCCTAACCCTAACCCTAACCCTAACCCCTAACCCTAACCCTAGCGCCAACTAGTGGTGTAAAAAAAAACAACAACAAAAAAAATCATATATACTCCAAATGGCCTGAAACGTGCTCCTAAATACTTTTTGGAAAAATTATTTTCTTAGGACTCAGCACTTTGAGAAATTTTCCCAAAATTTTAGATAGGGGTCAATGGCAGCTATATGAAGGAAGTGAGCTAGAACTCCAAAACTTCGCACACATGTCTAGGGGGCCTGGGGCACCTCCCACACCAAAGGCCAACCCTTTGCCCATTTCCCTCGCCGAGTCGCAACCCTAACCCTAACCCTAACCCCTAACCCTAACCCTAACCCTAACCCTAACCCTAGCGCCAACTAGTGGTGTAAAAAAAAAAAAACAACAAAAAAAATCATATATACTCCAAATGGCCTGAAACGTGCTCCTAAATACTTTTTGGAAAAATTATTTTCTTAGGACTCAGCACTTTGAGAAATGTTCCCAAAATTTTAGATAGGGGTCAATGGCAGCTATATGAAGGAAGTGAGCTAGAACTCCAAAACTTCGCACACATGTCTAGGGGGCCTGGGGCACCTCCCACACCAAAGGCCAACCCTTTGCCCATTTCCCTCGCCGAGTCGCAACCCTAACCCTAACCCTAACCCCTAACCCTAACCCTAACCCTAACCCTAACCCTAGCGCCAACTAGTGGTGTAAAAAAAAAACAACAACAAAAAAAAATCATATATACTCCAAATGGACTGAAACGTGCTCCTAAATACTTTTTGGAAAAATTATTTTCTTAGGACTCAGCACTTTGAGAAATTTCCCAAAATTTCTCAAAGGAACCTTTTAACCCAAACCCTAACCCCACCCTAACCCTAACCCTAACCCTAACCCTAGCGCCAACTAGTGGTGTAAAAAAAAAAACAACAACAAAAAAAAATCATATATACTCCAAATGGACTGAAACGTGCTCCTAAATACTTTTTGGAAAAATTATTTTCTTAGGACTCAGCACTTAGAGAAATTTTCCCAAAATTTTAGATGGAGGTCAAAGGCAGCTATATAAAGGAAGTGAGCTAGAACTCCAAAACTTCGCACACATGTCTAGGGGGCCTGGGGCACCTCCCACACCAAAGGCCAACCCTTTGCCCATTTCCCTCGCCGAGTCGCAACCCTAACCCTAACCCTAACCCCTAACCCTAACCCTAGCGCCAACTAGTGGTGTAAAAAACAAAACAAAAAAAAAAAATCATATATACTCCAAATGGCCTGAAACGTGCTCCTAAATACTTTTTGGAAAAATTATTTTCTTAGGACTCAGCACTTAGAGAAATTTCCCAAAATTTTAGATGGGGGTCAATGGCAGCTATATGAAGGAAGTGAGCTAGAACTCCAAAACTTCACCACTATATGTTGTTTAAAAATCAAAATATGGTGTTCAGTCGGAATTTTTTTAATTATCTTTTTTCCGGACATTTCAAAATAAGACATATGAGAGCTGTAAGCAATAACTTGATACATTAAAACTGTAGTATTTTAACTTAAGGTTCTCTCACCATCAGAATATCATACTAGCCCATGTCTCAAATCAAATCAAATCAGTTTTATTTGTATCGCCCAATATCACAAATAGACATTTGCCTCAGTGGGCTTTACTTTCCATACAGTATGACACCCTCTGCCCTTACACCCTTAGCTCGACTGAGAAAAAACTCCCAGTAAAAAACCCTTTATCGGGATTTAAATTTTTTTGAAATTTTAGGGAGAGTTGACAGAGTAAGGGATCCCTCTCCCAGGACTGACATGCTGCAATAGATGTCATAAGTAGAGAAAAATCATAATGTCTAGGACCAGGTGAGAGCAGCTGTGCAGAGGGACACAAACAGCTGAGCCTGAATACTCATCACCTCTCTGTAATGACATTAGTTCAACAGTCAATAGGATTTGAATGAAAACCTAATCACATTATAGGGACATGGTTTTAATGAAGCGTCAGTTCAGGCAGAGTCTATGGGGCGACTGTGGCTCAGTTGGTAGAGCGGGTCGGCCGATGATCAAAGGGTTGGAGGTTCGATCCCCGCCCTGCCACCTGTGTCATAGTTGTTGTGTCCTTGGGCAAGACACTTCACCCACCTTGCCTTGTGTGAATGTCGATAATTAGCCTGCTATCAGTGTATGAATGTGTGTGTGTCAGCTGAGAGGCCCCACCTGTTTCATTCACAGTCAGTGCGTTTACATGCAGACTCATAATCGGGTAAATAAACGAATAAGACTTCAACAGGACTTTTAAACTGCATGTAAACACCTTTATCCGATCTACTTCGCACACAAATCGGCACATTAACGGACAAGCGAAGTCGGATAAGAACACCTAGATAACTCGTTCATTGTCGGCATTCTCTCTGCATGAATACAGGGATCGGATATCGGAGTTCTCGTTCTGCGCTTGCTCGAGAATCCCTGCGCAAGGTTTAACAAGGAAGTGGAAGGAGACGACGAAAAAAAATAGTAGGGTTATTGCCGGAAGGGAACCGGACGTGGCTCTATAACCACTTGTTGAAAGGGCTACAGCGCCACCTAGCATAGTGGAGACAGCCATGCATCAGACATTTATCGAATATTTGAAAGGCCATGTATACTCAGACAAGTGACAAGTTCGAGTGTCTAGTTCGGTATATGTCTTAATCCAATCTAGTTGTGCCATGGAAACGCACTGAGTAATGATTGGTTAATTCAGTGGCTCCTTCCACCACTAATACTATAAAACCTCCTTATGTGTATCCCAAGATGAAGGCAACTTAAAGCTGGGGTATGTGATTTCTGATTGGTCAAAGTTAACATGAGCTGTACACTTTGACCGATCAGAGCGAGGCTCCGATTCTTAAAAAAAAAAATACAATTCTCTGTTCTCTTATTGGCTATTGTGACTGTCCATTCACTTTGGCACGACTTTGTTGGTGTAGAGCGTGTCAGGGAGGGACCATAGGGGAGGGACCAAAGAGAACAAGTGGAGCGGTTGAGGTATTTGGATTCAAATCTCTAACCCAACTGCCATTTTCTCCCCAAATCCTCCACCCCAGCTTTAACTGCAGGTGAATAGGGTTGAAATTTTAACCTACAGAATCTTTGCCTGTTTTTTAGAACAAACTTTTTTTAGAACAAAACATATGAAATGCATTCCATTAATTGTAGCCAAATACAGCAAAACATTTGTCGTAAGTCCACCAATTAGAAAATACAGTTGTCTCTGTCTCGAATGCAAAGCACGGAGGGATAATATACAGCTCCGGAAAAAAACAAGAGACCAGTCTGGATTTTTCTTCAATCTTCATCTCTACATTACCTAATGGAAATGCTCTAAATGAAAACAAAAAAAAGTATTGGAATTTGGTAGAAATGTTGTCAGTAGTTTATAGAATAAAACCAAAATGTTCATTCTACTCAAACATATGCCTCTAAAGAATAAAACGAGAGACACTGAACATTTGGAGTGGTCTCTTAATTTTTTCCAGAGCTGTAATGAATGAAGTGCTATGAATGTCTAGGACGTTTCAAGTAATTGGCCCGGCGGTCTCTACAGAGCATTTCACAGCTGAGTGGCAGAGTGAATAGGACTTAACACAAATACATCTCATACAGTAGTGTGTGGAGCACAAATTAAAATCTAATACAAAACAATTCAGACCAAGGCAAGGCAAGTGTATTTCTATAGCACAATTCAGACACAAGGCCATTCAAAGTGCTTTACAGGGGCATGAAATACATCAAGATTAGAGACATTAGAAATTGCATTCAAGAGATAACGAAAACAAAGAACTAATACAGGCAGACGAAATGCCAGAAACATTGTATTTACTCGCGCACTGATCGTGGTTGAATTTAAACGGCAAGTGTCTCTGAATAGCTGTCTGTCTGTCTGTCTGTCTGTCTGTCTGTCCCCCTCAGGCCAGGGTCACAGATCTAAAGTCCTGCGTGGTGGTCTTGAGGATTTTCAGAGACATGTGCAACAGACTGGCGGTGTGGCAGCCAATCAGAGGATGGGTAGGTGTCAGGTGATCAACACACAATCACTACGGCAACTTCAAAATGTCATATTTAGTCTTCATATTTTTTATTCGCTTTTCTAATGTGTATTTTAATCTTGATGTATTTCATGCCCCTGTAAAGCACTTTGAATGGCCTTGTGTCTGAAATTGTGCTATAGAAATAAACTTGCCTTGCTTTTGCTTTTAGTCAAATTGTATGAGCTTTAAAGGTGCAGTCAGTGATTCTAGAGAACGCTTGTTGTAAAATTAATTTTTGTCAAATTCGGGAAATATCTCCTCACAATCCGCTACCTGTCTGTACTGTCTGTGCACTGAAAAAAATCCAGTGTTACACAGCCTAGACTATGTAAATGGGCATGTTGTTAGTTATGGTGGCCCCCCTTTGTTTACATACCATTTGTTTGTTTACCAGTTTACAGAGCCTAGGCTGTGTATTCACACTGCGCACACACAGTACGGATAGGTAGCAGATAATGAGAAGAAATTCACTGATTTTGACAACAAGCGTTCTCCAGAATCACTGACTCCACCTTTATTTTTCTTTATTTCTTTATTAAGGACAAATGCATTAAAAACATTGTTTCACATTATAAAAACATAAAACAGATGCCACGCATACAGGTGTTAGTCGAAACTAATTTGCAACCCCTGTCCCTGATTAGGCATCTCCTAAAAAATTCACATGAATAAAAATACAGGGATCATACACAGTAGACATAAAACAAACAAAAAATAAATAAATAAATATGTGTGTATGTGAGCGTGTGTCAATGTTCACAGGGTTTATTCAGTTTTAACCATTGTTTTACTTTAAAACCAGTGTGTCTATGTGCAGAATATGTTAATCTCTGTCTATAACAGATGCATTGTATTGTCCTGTCCTGTCCAGCCTCTGGAGCTGCTCTGTGAGAAGGCCCTAGCAACCTGTAACCGGCCACTGGGCCCTGGGGAGGCGCTAAGGCGAGTCATGGAGTGTCTCGCCTCAGGGATTCTAATGCCAGGTCTGTGTGTCTGTCTGTGTGTGTGTCTGTCTATCTATCTGTCTGTCCGTCCGTCCGT
Organism: Ammodytes dubius; assembly: GCA_026122265.1. Classification (NCBI taxonomy): domain Eukaryota; kingdom Metazoa; phylum Chordata; class Actinopteri; order Uranoscopiformes; family Ammodytidae; genus Ammodytes; species Ammodytes dubius. The sequence goes on along the minus strand of CM047507.1, from coordinate 30,928,519 downwards.
CCGTCCGTCCGTCCGTCCGTCCGTCCGTCCGTCCGTCCGTCCTTCCATCCATCCATCCATCCATCCATCCTTCCATCCATCCATCCATCCATCCATCCATCCATCCATCCATCTATCTATCTATCTATCCATCTATCTATCTGGGTCGACTGTGGCTCAGGTGGTAGAGCGGGTCGGTCAAAGATCAAAGGGTTGGAGGTTCAATCCCCGCCCTGCCACTTGTGTCATGGTTGTTGTGTCCTTGGGCAAGACACTTCACCCACCTTGCCTCGTGTGAATGTGTACGACTGCTGTATGTTTGAGGTGGTGGTTGGAGGGGCCGTAGGCGCTGAATGGCAGCCACGCTTCCACCACCGGTATGACTGTGTGTGAATGAATGGAACCTGCAACCCTGTATAGCGCTTTGAGTGCCTAGAAAAGCGCTATATAAATCCAATCCATTATTATCATTATTATAAAGTTACAGCTTTAGAATAAATTCAATAATCGTTTGAGTTTTTCTTAACACAGCGCTTTTTTTTATTTTATGAAATAAAGCCATTGCAAAAATATGTATTGATGAATAATATGACAGAGTTCTTGCAATAATAAATGTGAAAGTAGGCCGACTTACTCTTAGTGACTGAGTTATCTTCAGTGCGTTATGATGTTAATGCACAGTGGAGTATGAACTGGGGAATCTTGTAGGGGTTCAACGTGCATGTGTCATGAATTATTTCTTATTATATCCTTAGGCTGTCCATGTGAACAAAACGTTTTTTGGTGTTCTTAGGGTAGATAATTTTCCACCATGATTTTCTCTCTCTCTCTCTCTCTCTCTCTCTCTCTCTCCAACTATCTATCTATCCATCCATCCTTCCCTCCCTCCCTCCCTCCCTCCCTCCATCCCTCCTTCCATCCATCCATCCATCCCTCCCTCCCTCCCTCCTTCCCTTCCTCTATCCCTCCCTCCCTCCCTCCCTCTATCTGACCGACAGCAGCTACACACACTATGAACTGCATTTCATTATAACTAATTATCCGTCTCCCCGCTGTGGACAGTGAACGCAGCAGTGAGTCATTAATGTTCAAGAGGCCTTCAGGGACCGAGGGAAAGACCACAGCCTAAATGTTTAAACACCCAATTACCTCACAACAACAGCTCAACTGGCTGATAGATAGATAGATAGATAGATAGATAGATAGATGGATGGATGGATGGATGGATGGATGGATGGATGGATGGATGGATAGATAGATAGATAGATAGATAGATAGATAGATAGATAGATAGATAGATAGATAGATAGATAGATAGATAGATAGATAGATAGATAGATGTGTTGTGCTCTTCCGTCCTTATGTTGTTGTTTTTATATCTTGTTTAATTGTATTTTCTTTTAACATTGATGTCAGGGGGACTACAGTTGAAAAATAGCCTTTTATCTAATTCTGGCATTTTTAACCCATGTATGATCATGTGTTTTATTAATTTGCACTGTCCCCTTCATAAATAAACTGAATTGAATTGAATTGAATTTGCAGGAGGTCCAGGAGTGTGTGACCCGTGTGAGAGAGAACCAACTGACGTGCTGAGTGATCTGAAGCCCCAGCAGGCAGACGCCATCACACACAGCGCACAGGTCAGTTGAACAAAACAATTGAAACTAATGTTGAGATAATGTCCGTTAAAGATGGTTGTATAGGAGAAATATTCAGACACAAACAGACAAGGTTTTAGTCAAATAAACACCTGAACTCCCAGTGCACAGGTCAGCCCACAATACCATCTCTGCTGCCTCTAGTAGCATTGAGTATGAGTTATACCCCAAACTGCTCCTGATAGCTAGCTTGCACCCTGCGTGGTAGCTGCTGCTGCTGCTATCGTTGTATGAATTGTGTGTGTGATTGGATGAATGTGTACAAAACAATGTAAAGCGCTTTGAGTTTGTGAAAAACCAGGGAAAAGAGCTGTATAAGTGGAGTCTATTTACCATTTTACCATTTACCATTTGTAGTTATTTACTCAGTCATTATAAAACTATAATTTACAAACATATCGCATTGTTCATTTAACAACAAAAAATCATTACATAGACAACAAGAGTTCTCTACACTTTTAGTGCGATTGCTGTTTTCTGACCTTAACAAAGGAACAACAGCAAATGTGGAAAAAGAACCAGTTTGTTTCAATCGAACCTAACAAAGCAGGTTTAAAAGACCTGGGTGAAGTGCTCCTTTAAGTATTCAGCAGGCAGCATTTAAGGCCCATCTCTTCAGCTGCAGCTCCTAAGCAGCAGTAGTTTTCCCAGGAGGTTTTCCTTCATTATAAACCTAGCGCTTATATAACCTGTG
>CM047507.1:30903685-30911185 GCA_026122265.1 Ammodytes dubius | reverse complement strand
GAAAAAATCCAGACTGGTCTCTTCATTTTTTCCAGAGCCTGTATATCCTTCTGTTTGAATATCCAAAAGTCCCAGTTTACATATTTTTTTTATTATAATTTTTTTTTTAAGATTATTTTTTGGCGTTTTTTTGCTTTATAAGACAGATTTTGGGAGAGTTGAAATGGGGCAGAGAGGGGAGAATGACATGCAGAGAACGACCCGGGCAGGATTCTAACCCGGGTCTGCTGTGAAGAGGACTGAGACTCTATGGAGGGGGGGGGATTCTAACCACTACACCACAAGCGCCCCCCCCCCTTTTTCTTTTTTTTGTTGAGACATTTTGTGTTGAGTTTTTCGACTTTCTTTTCAGAGAGATATTTTTATTTTGACCTGTTTGTTGTTTAAACTTTGTTCAAATAAATCATATTTTTGTCAAAGGCTGAGTACATTCATGCTTCATAAACATTCAATCCACACATCCAGGTAAGATTTACACTTGCTGCAACAGTTTACACACCTCATAATATACATACTCTTTTTTTTTCCTCTATTCTACATACTATCATAAAAAGAATCTAGTTAGGATGCAGTATGCTACAATCGGGACATACTTTTACTCATTTATTTCATCATAACATGGCGCCTTGATCTTGCCTCTTGCTTTTATATCTGTCTCAGTCCCACAGATTATAAGGCAGGCATGTTTTAGGTACGTTTTTATGCAATAATGTTTCTATTTTAAATTTTTTGTATTTTTTTCACAAAATTATAAGGATTATAAAGAACACAGGAAGCTAATATAAATTATATAATAAATATAAGTTATTGAGCTGTGGAAAAGGGGTAGGATCAAATAAGTTTATACTTCTTCCTACTCCTTTTCAGGCATATCAATTCAATATGTTATTTGTTTATTTTTTGTTTATTTTTATTTCTTTTGTGAAATCATTTGAACATATTTTTTTATTGTATTTTCATGCTTTTCATTTTTCTTTTTTTGATATGTCTGAAATAAATTGAATAAAAAAAAAAAACTTTTATATATTTGTTTTTGTCTGGTTGCAGACAAGAGAAAGATGTTTCCATTCCCCGTTAACCCTGTTTTCCTTGTGTGTCCCTGTGTAGGCGGCCTGTACATAGACAGCTCCTACTACCAGCCCCAGGCCTTAGCCACACCCATCATCATCCACCTCGGCCCTCAAGACCTCTTCTGACCCTCTGATGGGACGTCCCGTTAACTCTCCCACCCTTATTAAACTCTGTCTGTGCTGCTCCCCTACACAAAGAGACACACACACACAGGCGCACGGACACACACACACACACACATAGAGACACACACAGGCGCACGGACACACACACACACATAGAGACACACACAGGCGCACGGACACACACACACACACATAGAGACACACACAGGCGCACGGACACACACACACACACATAGAGACACACACAGGCGCACGGACACACACACACACACATAGAGACACACACAGGCGCACGGACACACACACACACACACACACACACACAGACGCACGGACACGCACACAGAGCCAGCAATATTGAAAGCAATATATGAAGGAGAAGAAAAAAAGACTTCGGGCAAATCTACGTCAATTTCAAGATTGCGGTGGTGATTTTAAGTTGAAGTTGCTTACGAGGAACTTTTAAATATTTCTGAAACAGTCTCATTTTTCCTCTGATGATCATAAATTACATGTAACAGCAAACGAGACTATCAGTGCAAAATAATGCTATTTTTATGTAGTTTTTCTTAATGCCTTTGTCATGGGTATACGCTCACCCAGGAACAACAGCTGGCGTAGTATAAACACTACAGCTTTTTGTCCAAAGGGGGCGCTAGAATTAACACACACTGAAGTTCCTCAGAGCACCTTTAAAAGGACGTTTTTGTTTTCGTACACGTCAATAAAACACAAAGCAATATTTCATCTTTTCAACTTATTCCAAAGTTTTTTTTATTTATTTTTTTATTATGGATTTTTGCTTTTATTATTAGACAGTTTTGTAGTGTTGAGTTGAAATGTGTCAGAGAGGGGAATGACATGCAGAGAACGACCCGGGCTGGATTCTAACCCGGGTCTGCTGTGAAGAGGACTGAGACTATATGGGGAGCCGGGGGGGGACGGGGGGGGATCTCTAACACCACAAGCGATCCCTACATTTTTTTTTCTTTAACTCAAATAGACCATCAGCGAAATTTGGGACATTCACAACTACTGTATGTTACCCAAAAATAAGACATTTACTATCCGTATATATGGATGTTTGTCTGTTTTGATTATATATAATTATAAATATATATATAAAGATGTTAATATGTTTGAATATGTAAAACCCAAAAACGTATTTATAAATTGTACTGTATTTCTGAATGTATATACGTGAGTGTGTGTGTGTGTGTGTGTGTTTGTGAGTGAGTGAGTGAGTGAGTGAGTGAGTGTGTGTGTGTGTGAGTGAGTGAGTTTAAAAGAGAGTGAGTGAGTGCGTAAGTGCACAGTGAGTGAGTGAGTGAGTGAGTGAGTGAGTGAGTGTGTGTGAGTGAGTGTGTAGTTACAGCTCTCTCAGATATGCTATCTATAAATATTAAGAGTTGGACACATTTTACAAACTGTCGATAACACTGTATTGGTATGTTGATATAATCCCTATTTAAACATAATGACATGTAGTAGAAAAAGAATTGTGATTTTTCCATTTCAAAAACAAACAAACTTGAAACACACACACACAGACACACACACACGCACGCACACACACACACACACACACACACACACACACATATTCATAACCACACAAAAACACTGTCACACATACTTACTCACATACACGTAAACACACTACTCACTCACAAAACTCTCTCTCACACACACACACACACTCTCTCTCTCCCACACACACACACACACACAAACCCTCTCCCACACACACACACTCTCTCTCTCTTTCCCCACACACACACACACTCTGTCTCTCAAACATCACATACAATTTGAGAAAACCAGGTTTTAAGTACTTTTTTCAATCTAATAATATTTTAAATATCTCCAGCTGTTACACGGTGTCACACAACAGAGGCAAATAGAAGAATATCAAAAGTTTTTTTTTTTTTTTATTATTATTATTACTTTTTACTCTGTTGGTTTATGAATGAAATATTTATTTACGATGATTAAAATAAACTTTAATTTCTCTGATTTGTTTACTCCGAGTCTTTTTTTTCCGCATTTAAAGGAGAATGAACGCTTGTTGTCAAAATCACTTTTTGTCAAAATCAGTGAATATCTCCTCATGATCCACTACCTGTCTGTACTGTGAGTGCGCTGAAAAAAAATCCATTGTTAATACACAGCCTAGGCTCTGTAAACTGGTATGTTGCATGTGGATCTTGAGGAGATATTCACTGATTTTGACAAAAAAGTGATTTTGACAACAAGCGTTCTCCAGAATCACTGACTCCACCTTTATAAAATAGTCCCTTCTTTAGTAGACAGCATGACGCCTGTGTGTGTGTGTGTGTGTGTGTGTGTGTGTATGTGTGAGTGAGTGTGTGTATGTGTGAGTGAGTGTGTGTGTGTCTCTATCTGTGCCTGTGTGTGTGAGTGAGTGAGTGTGTGTCTATCTGTGTGTGTATGTCTCTTTCTGTGTGTGTATGTCTCTTTCTGTGTGAGTGTGTGTCTGTCTCTTTCTGTGCCTGTGTGTGTTGTGTGTGTGTGTGTGTGTCTCTATCTGTGTGTGTGTGTGTGTGTGTGTGTGTGTGTGTGTGTGTGTGTGTGTGTGTGTGTGTCTCTTTCTGTGTGTGTGTGTGTGTGTGTGAGTGAGTGAGTGAGTGTGTGTCTCTATCTGTGTGTGTGTGTGTGTGTGATGGAGTCAGTGATAACTCGATGAAGATGTTTTTCAGTGTGTTGGTTTTTCAGACAGTGAGACGGTGAGGGACCGTATCAGATGGAGCGTCCATATCTCCGGAGGTATTTTTAGCTTTGAGCGATGAAGCCAGAAGGTGTTAGATTACTCTGTGTGGGCAAGTGTGTGTGTGTGTGTGTGTATGTGTCTGTTTGTGTGTATGTGTAAGTGTGTGTGAGAGAGAGTGTGTGTGTGAGATTGTGAGTGTGTGCATGTCCGTGTGTGTGTCGTGAGAGAGAGAGTGTGTGTGTGTGTGTCTCCATCTGTGTGTCCATGTGTATATATGTGTCTGTGTGTGCCTGTGTGTGTGTGTCTCCATCTGTGTGTGTGTGTGTGTGTGTGTGTGTGTGAGTGTGTGTGTGTGTGTGTGTGGTGTGTGTGTGTGTGTGTGTGTGTGTGTGTGTGTGTGTGTGTGTGTTTGTGTGTGTGTGTGTGTGTGTGCGTCCGTCCGTGTGTGTGTGTGATGGCAGACTGACATTTAATATCAGGCCCGTGATGTAATGCAGGTTATTTACCTTCAGTCAGACTCTGGGGTTATCTATCCATGATAGAATAGTTTTAATTATTTATTATGTTATATAATACTTTCCCTTATTTTTTAAAGCGTTTACAGGAGTTTGCCGGAGATTTGAAAAAAAAAGGTTTATAATTTTTTTTTTTTTTTAAAGATTATTTTTTCGGCATATATTCAAGGAAACGGGTTGGATTTTTTTTTTTTTTTTTTTTTTTTTTTTTTTTTTTTTTTTTTTACCTTTATTCATACAGGTAAATCCCATTGAGACCGAAGACTCTTTTGTAAGGGAGACCTGTTTTCCTTTCCCACGTTACCATTCACACACCGATAGCAGGCTAACTATCGACATTCAAACGAGGCAAGGTGGGTGAAGTGTCTTGCCCAAGGACACAACAACCATGACACAGGTGGCAGGGCGGGGATCGAACCTCCAACCCTTTGATCATCGGCCGACCCGCTCATCGGCCAGAAAAAGATTTAGGATGTCCCAATACATGCAAGTCAATTGTAGTATGTTGAAAATACAAAAATGCCGCAGTAACTCCAATAGCATTTTGGAGTATTCATCTTTATTCTTGACATTTCTCGACATAATGAAAAAAATCTCTTCCTTATCTGATTTTTTTTTCTCTCCTGTGGCCCTAAAACTCTTCTGTACTTTAGTATGTAGTGTAGTAAACAGAACGAGTATGTGATTTGGAACGCATAATATTCAGCCTGTTAGCAGTTTTAATGTGTGGCCACAGCGCCCTCTTCTGGTGGAGGAACGCTTTTACAGCTCTGGAAAAAATGAAGAGACCACTCCAAATGTTCAGTGTTTCTCGTTTTGGTTTTACTATTTATAAGCATACTTTTGAGTAGAATGAACATTTTGGTTTTATAATATAAACTACTGACAACATTTCTACCAAATTCCCCCCAAAAACATGTTCCAGACTGGTCTCTTGTTTTTTTCCGGAGCTGTATATGCAAGGCTTGAGACATTTTTTTTCAAATCCAATATCAGTCAAACAGGGTGAAAATTTTTACTTATAATATTATCATGACACTTTGCCAGTTGATTACTGACATGAAAACAATAACTTTAAGTATGTACAATTTTTTCAGGGATATTTGGAGAAAATAAAAATCACATAGACATAGGCTCAATCTAATATCAATAACTAATTATGTACACATTTGCATCGCTTAAGCTCTCTGTAAAAAAAACAAAAAAAATCTTTAAAAAAAATTCTAAAATCTGAAAAAAAAGAACTATTGTTTGCAAAGTTTCATGATGATATCAATAAGTTAAAAAATGTGAAATGTAAAACCCTGTTCACGGATAGATATGTTCAAAAGAAATGTAACCTCTAGATGGCAGCAAAGGGAGCTTAAACACTGGATGCTCTGTCTCCTCTAACTGTCCTGAAAAACACAACCATTCCTGCGTTCCAAATCAAATCACATACTTTTTCTCTTTACTACACTACATACTAAAGTACAGAAGAGTTTTAGTCTTTTTACTACACTACATACTAAAGTACAGAAGAGTTTTAGTCTTTTTACTACACTACATACTAAAGTACAGAAGAGTTTTAGGGCCACAGGAGAGAAAAAAAATCAGATAAGGAAGATTTTTTTTTCATTATGTCGAGAAATGTCAAGAATAAAGACGAATACTCCAAAATGCTATTGGAGTTAGTGGGACATTCATGTATTTTCAGCATACTACAATTGACGTGCATGTATTGGGACATCCTAAATCTTTTTCTGGCATACTAAATAGTAGAAAAGTATGGGGATTGGAACGCAGGGTCTATTTTTTACAAACCTCCAGATTTTTAACTTGATACAGAAATACCACAGTAGGGAGCGCCCTTAGCTCAGTTGGTAGGGCGTCCCCCCCATGGGCCTCGGCCAGCAGCGGACCCGGGTTCGATTCCAGCCCGCGGTCGTTCTCTGCATGTCACTCCCCTCTCTGCCCCATTTCACCTCTGTCTCTACACTATCAATAAAGTATAAAAATGCCAAAAAAATATCTTAAAAAAAAAAATAATAAATACCACAGTGTTTTCAGGAGCACAGCCTGAAGCGAATAACTGAATTATTTTCCAAAAATGGTTTTTGAGTTTTTTTTAGGAACAATAGCTCTGCTGTGTGTTACTGTGATCACAAGGAAATTGTGTGTGTGTGTGTGTGTGTGTGTGTGTGTGTGTGTGTGTGTGTGTGTGTGTGTGTGTGTGTGTGTGTGTGTGTGTGTGTGTGTGTGTGTGTGTGTGTGTGTGTGTGTGTGTGTGTGTTTTATTTCCCAACTTATTTTCTTCTTAAACACTGTATAACAAAAGTGGTTGGAGAATTAAAAAGATGAAATGGGAATCGTATGTGAGAGCTGCAGCCTTATTGTGGTTTATTGGTGTGTGTGTGTGTGTGTGTGTGTGTGTGTGTGTGTGTGGGTGTGTGTCTATCTTTGTCTGTCTGTCTGTGTGCGTGTGTTTGTCTCTGTATGTGTCTGTCTTTGCGTGTCTGTCTGCCTGTCTTTCTGTGTCTGTCTGTCTGTCTGTCTGTCTGTCTGTCTGTCTGTCTGTCTGTCTGTCTGTCTGTCTGTCTGTCTGTCTGTCTGTCTGTCTGCCTGTCTGTCTGCCTGTCTGTCTGTCTGTCTGTCTGTCTGTCTGTCTGTGTCTTTGCACCTGCACATCATGAGACCCTCCGATAACAGAGTCTCCGTTCTAAACACTGAGACTTATTGTAGTCAAGCAGCTGGAGGCAAAACCATCTCGCCCCCGATCTGCCCAAGGTCTGATATGGAACTAATAATAAAAAACATCATATCTGCTATTAAGGCCATTCACTGCAGGCTCAAACACACACACACACATATGCAAACACATACAGCACACACACACACACACACTCTCTCTCTCTCTCTCTCTCTCCTCTCCTCTCTCTCCTCTTTTCCTCTCTCTCTCTCTCTCTCTCTCTCTCTCTCTCTCTCTCTCTCTCTCTCTCTTCTCTCTCTCTCTCACTCACTCCTCACTTACTCACTCGCATTTGCATCTGTATATTTCTCCTATACAACCACCTTCAAC
>CM047507.1:30886185-30901185 GCA_026122265.1 Ammodytes dubius | reverse complement strand
CTATTTCTGGTCATTTAAAAAATAAAAAAACACAACAGAATATTTAGTTTTAATGTCTTCTGTCATAATATTACTTTAAATGTGTTTTTACATTTTTTTTGAAGAATTTGCTAACAGTGGACTTGAATCATTGGGTGACATCTAAGAGTGGACTCCATTCACTGCATCAATGGAGCTGTCTGTGTCTATTGTTTCACTCAATGAGTGTTTGCTTGCTGCAGTTACCTCCCTTTGTTTCTTTTTAAGATAGAATATATACCTTTAACTTTAACACAAACTAAACATATGTTACAAATACTATGAATATAATCATGGCCACATGTTGCAAATAAATATCAAATAAGAAGTAACTTGTTGGATGCACTAATATCAGGGACATAGCAACAACATTTTCCTTATCCAAGCCTTATCTTTATTTAAAGGAATGTGTTCACAACGTTACATTCTAAAGATTTATTAAACCACTAAAGTTTATTTTGCGGTTATAATTTGCTACTCCAGCATTATCCATAATTGCATATTACTTTTTCTTCTGTCAGTCTTCACAATACGAGAGGGGACTTTCAAGTAAACTCTTAATTTTCTATTATAAAACATATTTAGTGGTGCTGACTGGATGAACAGTGTGCTGAAACATTTCTTGACTGGTCTGCTGACAGCAAGTAGCAAGTAAAAAAGTTGATTTGCCGATTACATGCAGAGTGGGTGACTGAGAGATTGGAGTTATGAAACTAGCACACTATATAAGTGATCACTGTATAAAAATAGATATGTATAATTAATACATATAGTTTTTTAAAGGTTTTTTTTTACGATAGATAAACGACAGTGGGCACAAGCGGAGCGACATGTGCAACACTCTAACTACAGTCACCTGAGCTGAACAGTTCACAACACCTGCAAAACCCATTCCAAGCAACACACTATTCACACACATCTCAAAACACAAACACACACTGTCAATCAGAACACACAGAGTAAAAACACCAGCATCAAACACCAATAAACAAATTACAAACGTTTACTCATTACAGTTTGAATAATGTGAGTGACTTGAATGAACTTGAATTTCTAGTGAAATCTTAATTGTCTATTATAAAAAGTATTTAGCGGTGCTGACTAGATTAACAGAGGGCTGACACATTGGATGACTGGTCTGCTGAGAGCAAGTATCTGTTGCTGTTTGCTGTGAGTTTTAACAATATGTAATGCACATTATGGAATAAATCAAACACTGCTATTACTTTTAAAATGGTAAAAATATGCATTTTAATTATGCAAACTGGATCATTCTTAAGGGGAATATAATATAAATGTAGTCTTAAATGTCTGTTTGTTATACATATTGACCCTACAGTCCTAAATTGTATGGAATGACAGGAGTCCCCATTTAGTTGGCACTAATTGACACAAGTTCCCTCTTGGTTAGGATGGAATGATATTCACACTCCATCATGGATGAACAAGACTTTGGCAGATCAGTAATACATATGAAAATAATCTCAACTGAATTTGAGAATAGTTATAACACAACATATACTTTGAACATGATTTGTAGAGATTAACATGTTTTAATATATATTTGGTCTGCTGACAGCAAGTATCTGTTGCTGGTTGCTGTGATTTTTAACAATATGTAATGCACATTATGGAATAAATCAAACACTGCTATTACTTTTAAAATGGTAAAAATATGCATTTTAATTATGCAAACTGGATCATTCTTAAGGGGAATATAATATAAATGTAGTCTTAAATGTCTGTTTGTTATACATACTGACCCTACAGTCCTAAATTGTATGGAATGACAGGAGTCCCCATTTAGTTGGCACTAATTGACACAAGTTCCCTCTTGGTTAGGATGGAATGATATTCACACTCCATCATGGATGAAGGAGACTTTGGCAGACCAGTTATACCTATGAAAATAATCTCAACTGAATTTGAGAATAGTTATAAACACAACATATACTTTGAACATGATTTGTAGAGATTAACATGTTTTAATATATATATTTGGTCTGCTGACAGCAAGTATCTGTTGCTGGGTGCTGTGATTTTTAACAATATGTAATGCACATTATGGAATAAATCAAACACTGCTATTACTTTTAAAATGGTGAAAATGTGCATTTTAATTATGCAAACTGGATCATTCTTAAGGGAAATATAATATAAATGTAGTCTTAAATGTCTGTTTGTTATACATATTGACCATAAAGTCCTAAATTGTATGGAATGACAGGAGTCCCCATTTAGTTGGTACTAATTGACACAAGTTCCCTCTTGGTTAGGATGGAATGATATTCACACTCCATCATGGATGAAGGAGACTTTGGCAGATCATTAATACCTATGAAAATAATCTCAACTGAATTTGAGAATAGTTATAACACAACATATAATTTGAACATGATTTGTAGAGATTAACATGTTTTAATATATATTTGGTCTGCTGACAGCAAGTATCTGTTGCTGGTTGCTGTGATTTTTAACAATATGTAATAGACACTTTGGAATACATTAGAGGTGCAGTGTAGTTTTTTGTAGTGGCTATACTGTGATGAATTATGAAGCAATATTTATTACAGACTTGGCCAAGGAGAACCGGACTGCAACTCGGGTGACTTGCACTTCAATTCTGACAGACACTTCCTGAGAGCTGTGTATTAACCTTGTGCTATCTCTAACACCTCCTTGGCTCGGGCACCAAGCGTACCAATGTTTTGGTTCAGAGCTGAACACAGTGAACCATAACATTCTGGAGTCTAAGGAGATGAGACTTTATCTATACAACTGACCTAAGTGTCTCCTACCAGTGTCACCAGGCTGACCTAGTGTCTGAGATATAGACAAACACACAAGACAGGCATAAATGTACTATACATCTCTACCATTAATATTAACCATACTAAAGACTGAAAATTCCCTCACAACATGTACTTTAAGTTCACTGTATGGAGGTAGTTTAGGGCAGAAAACCAGTCTGCATAGTGAACACCACTTATCCCAGACAACAACAAAAGAGACAAACAAACAAAATAGAGTTTATTGCCCTTTGATTTCCATCCTACTGGCACACATTTTTTTTAATTTTTTTTGTTACTTTCCTATATACTTTATTTTCAAGTTCTGTGCTTTTAGCTGGAATTCAATACAGTTTACGTCTAACGTTTAGAATTGTTCAGTTCCCAACGTCTTTGTTAGCAAAGAATGGCAATCAATTTGATAGTGTACTAGTGTATTCAATCTATATATATTTAGTTTATTTAAAAAGCACAAAGACAGCTCCACACTTCTACTGTTTTAAATGACTGGAGTCCACTGTCGGTGGGCATGGAGCGACTTTTACACATTAATTAAAAAGGAGTCATTCAAACTGGATAATTCTTAAGGGGAAAATAATGTTTATTCGGTTTAAAATGTAAAATGTCCTCTGTATGTCATACTAATTGACCCTACCTGCAGTAATACATTTAAAGAGAATACAAAGGCTATATCTTTCAGTGGATTTCTTAAGCATTCTCAGCTCATTGCCCGACTTGTTGCCATGTAAAAAATAATCACAATCAGTTTTAAGTGAAGTAAGTTTTCCATTTACTGGTAAGTGTAAGTCAAAAACAAGTACTGCAAATCACAAAGTCAACAAACAGAAATAAAATAGATATTTACAATAATGAACATATTTATTTACATTTACTGGTAAGTGTAAGTCAAAAACAAGTACTGCAAATCACAAAGTCAACAAACATAGACATAAAATAGATATTTACAATAATGAACGTGATATTTTACTAAAAATAACTTAAGTTGGTTTAGGAATTTACAAAATTATATCGGTGATGAAGGTTTTTAGGTTTTTAGAGAAGATGAATCCTCACGGTCACTGTCGGTAATATGTGGCTGTTCAATCTCATCTGGTGTTTGGGGACAGCAATCAGCTGCATCGGTCCTATCCTGTAACAAAAAGAAAAACAATGTATAAATAATTACACTTTTTCTCATTGTTTGAAATCATCCTCTTATTGCTGTTGATCTCATGTCGTATTCTGTTTTTATATAGTTTTTTTTATTGGAACAATTTGTTGGTTCCAATAAAACTGACATACTGCTGATACAGGGTACCTGCCAAATGGTGTGGAAAGTCCCTCCCCCATCCCCCACAAATTTACCTGCATACTAATTTGAACCTACTTAGGCCCTTCTGAAATCCATTCAACCTCCGGCCCCCACAGTTTGAGAACTAATAATCTCACACTTTCTTACTGAATGACTGATTCCTGAGGCACTGAGACCATTAGGTTAGATGGGGATGTGATGGCACATCTCTCAGTAGCCTGAGAGTTCTGACTTTTTTTTTGTTTATTGTTGCTCTGGTTTGACTTACATTTCCAAATTAGGTCAACATATGCTGATATCAGATCTATAGTTTAACATATTCAAGGAAATATGGATCGTTTCACTACATAATATAACCCTACATTTCTGGAAACTCTATAAAAAAACACTGTTCACAGATGAAATGTACAAATGGGACCTTCCTTTTTTGGCTAATCTGGAAAACTGTTAACTTTACAAATGAGGATGCAGAAATATAATAAAGCCAAAGAAAATAAAGGGATTTATGCCTCGAATAAAAAGTATTAAAAAAATCCTACAATGGTCAAATCATGTTGTCAAACAGTATATAACATTACCCAACCCTACTTAAGAAATGACGTACTTACCTCATTTCCATTCTTGCTGCCAGACTTTTTTGTTGTTCCAGTGTAATCAGACAGATTTGTGAAACCTGTAAATACATTACGACAGATTCTGTTATTTTCAATTAAGCAATTTAAAGATGCGGATTTCAATCTATAGCATATTTTATTAATCTACAACAATATATATATATTGCACAGAAATATTACAGTATGTCTTGACACTTACATGTGAGAGCCTGAAGGCACTCTTCAATGGTAGGACGTTCTCCAAATGTTCTACTCAGCATTCTTTTAATAATGCCTTTCTGGCTCATCAGTCTATCTTCACATTGGAGAGTGAAGTTGCCTGTTCTCACATTTTGAGATAGCCCAACTGGATCATTGGAGTAGGGTGTTGTTGTTTGAAAGGGATGTTGTCCATCAGTTAGGATGTAATGCACCAAACTTCCTGCAACCTAAAATGTAATGGATTCATTATAGATAACGGTGACCAAACATTTATTTTTATCTCAATACAATGTTTGCAATTTACTTGCCAAACTGTGCTGAATCAAAAATAATAATGTTATGAGTTGGTCTGAACATTGACAACAATTAGGCATAAGACATAATTTACTATATTATTT
Organism: Ammodytes dubius; assembly: GCA_026122265.1. NCBI lineage: Eukaryota > Metazoa > Chordata > Actinopteri > Uranoscopiformes > Ammodytidae > Ammodytes > Ammodytes dubius. The sequence goes on along the minus strand of CM047507.1, from coordinate 30,895,853 downwards.
AGACAATAGTTATACATATCATGCTATGCCAGACTGTTCAAATACTTATTTATTATAAGCAAAGCAACTGGATTGTAGAAAGTTGTATGAACGCTTGTACCTTCATACATATTTGAACAGAGAATCTTACATTCTAATCAAGTAACATACCTTTCTCCTTGTTGATGAAAGACTTCTGAAAAGTGTCTTTATCTTTTCCAGATGCGATGAAGTACAAGGCTTCCTTTTCAGGACAAACTCTTCTGGGTCTCATTTTTCTCTGAAAGATTTTAGAATCCAGATGTAATTTAAAGCACAACTGGGGAAACTTTGTGAGAGTGATAGAAAGTTTTAGATACATAGCTTGATAGAATTAAATTAAACTTTGCAACAACATGAATACAAACTAAGTTTAAACAAATAACATTTTAATTAAACCTGGCAAATAATAGAAATAAAAACTGCACAAATAATTACAATTAACCTTGCCTAAAGGGAAAATAAAAAACTATTTAAGAAATGCATATAACTTTTCAGAAAAAATAAATGAGAAAGTGTAAAAGAATATAATACATTTGACTTAAACCTTTCAAATAAAAAAAGTAAAAGAATGAAAGTTGAAATGAACCTTAAAATAATTCAGATAAAAACTAAGTATCAGAATTAACCAATTAAAACCTTACAGAAAGAGAAATAAAAAAAACTAAGTTAAAATAATTATTTTAGTCATACATGGTGAATTTGTAGTTTGTAACTTACCTATAACTTCAGCCTCAGCATTGAACGAAAAAAGTTTCAAAAGTTCAGTCATAAATCTCCAGGTGGGTCCTCCTAAGAATTGCAGTGGTCAAGCCCTTCCAAAAAAGTCATTACATCTGTGTACCTGTAGTGAGATGCCCAGAATAGATCCACACCCTCACAAGCAATCTGGACAGTGATTGGTTCTCAGGACCAGACAAAGGTGGCTAGGTATTGCTCGCATTGTGATGCAAAGTATTGGCATTACAAATGCATAAACGTCGGCTGCCAGTGTTCCCTCTTAGCTCCATAATGTCAAACTAGCTGGTTTATTGACAGTACACCGCAAGTTCTACCATGATTAAACAATCATGCCGAAAAACACAGACTACAGGTTTTGTATCCAGGCTGGATCGTTATGGAGAGAAAGAGAATCGCGACCTAAAATGACCCCCCATGCCAAGTTGAAGTACTGTCAGTACACCGCAAGTTCTACCAGGATTAATCTACTATATTTATGTTAGCAAGGAGATGTATTCAGCCTCTGGGAGAGACACAGCAATGCAGTTTCATAACAGTTAAACTCACAGTGTTGCTGTAGAAAAGGTGTGAAGTGCCTACTTTGAATAGAGACAATGCAGGGCAGGGGAGGGGGTTGAAGGGCTGCTGCCAAGGGCATGGTTTAGCAGGTATGTACAGGAATGTGGGGACAGGAGGGTGAGAGGTTTTTTATTGTCCCAGACTACATCAATTCTGGACTGACTTTTTATGATTTTGACAAAGGTTCTTGGAGACTAAATAAAGATGGAGCCCTTCATTTAAATATTGTTGACCCCATCAGAACAACACCACATTTACTCTTTGCAAACAGAAATACTAACTTTCACTTCCCCTCTGGCAAGACGTCATATTTTACTTATGTGGAAATCTCCTAAAACCCCAACTATTTCTATCCGGCTTAAGGACGTAATGTTTATCCTTAAATTAGAAATCATAAACCTAACAGTGAAAGGCTGTTCCAACAAATTCTCTTTAATACAATACATCTTTAAATTCTGTCTGTGGTCAGATTAAAGCTGCAGTGTGTAACTTTGTGTGTGTCAGAGAAGTGAAACATTTTCTAAGGTTTATTCTCAGAACTGAATAAAAAATGTTCTTCGCAGGAAAATGTTATCCCTGGAACAGTGTTTGAAGTTAGTAAGCTTCCTGAAAAGTTACTGTTTCATTCTGTTTTTTACAGCAGCAGGGCCCATAGTTTGGTTTACAAACATACTCTAGTCTCAATATTTGGTTCCAGGTTCCTCTAAATATAGTTTAGTTTTGATTTATGATGATATAATCATTCAAAACTAAGAATCACATGTAGAGAAAATGTGTTTAGTAAACTTACTCTGTGAATATAAACAAATCCCTCTCCACTGAAACTGCATAGTGAGGGGGGGGGGGCACTTGTAATTTGTTGTTTTCATTTCTAGTTGATTATATTGAAGGTAAGGTTCTATAGAACAGTGTTGGTTCCAGTGTCAAGAAACCAGACCAAAACATTTTTTTGTGTGTGAGAATGACGACTTCATGATTTTGAGTGTGGCCAGTTGGATCTGTGATCTATGCACATTTCATACAATGTATGTGTAATACCATGTGCAAATTGTTTTAAGCAATGCAACTTTATTGCTTAGAAATAGCTTTTTAGGAAGAGTTTTTAATGACTAGCATCAATGTGCTCCACACATCCTAACATTTCAGTTTAATTGTGGTGAGCACTTTCTCTGAGAAGTGAGGGCTGTCCCACTAAGGGCTCTTTTTGCACCCTTCATTAACACTTTCTGCAAGTCACCATATTTGCAGACTTTGGATAAGGAAATTACCTGCAGTTGCGCAGTGACCTTAAAAAGGAGGGAAACTCCTTCTTCAACGCATTTCCTCACAAGTCTGGCATATTACCCCCCGCTCGGCTCTACAGTATGACTTCAAAAGGTTTCTCTTTAATTAAGATACTGTTTGCAGTTTATAATGTGACCAGACATGGCATGTAGGCGTAGGTGGTTAAGGCATCTATACTTGTTTTTATTTAAGTGGTACATATTATAGCCTGCCCTGTCCAGATACATTCCATAATACCTTTTTCATTTACCTGAAATCATTTTATAGGCCTGGAATAGTATGTGAAATAATCATGATCTTGAAAGGAATCCAGTTGTGGTCTTGCAAATATGAGATCCCCTGTCGCTATAAAAACGTCTAGTCTGACCAAAATATCAGAAACTTGTGACAGGTGTCTTTAGATTTAGAATGGATTACTTGACGATTAAGTGCAATCCACTCGCTAAGGCAATATCCTGCAACACGTTCACATCAGGCAGTCAATCTCTAGTCCTCTTTTTTTTTTTTACATTATGTTTATTTTTTATTTTAAGTGAGACAACACAAAAAAAAACACAAAGTGACACAAGACATATAAACCACAAGACACAAACAGACAGTCACACAAAGAAACAAAATAAAAGTAACATAAACTAAAATATAACTAGCAGTAGCAGTGCCACATTAAATAAATATCTTGGCAGTCAATCTCTAAAGAGCCTAAGCAGGGAAGAATAGCCTGCAGTTAATGTAAAAAGATAAATTCACAAGCCAACAATAAAGTTTGTGATTTTTTTTGTATATATTCTCCGGTAAGTACTTTTATTTATAATTTTTTTTTAACTAGAATTCATTTAGGCTTTTTTTTTTTAAATCGCATTTTGCTTTGGTAAAGTTAACACTCCATGCCAAACAAGCCCCTTTATATGTAATAGAAATTGCATCTCAAAGGTAAAGGTGAAGTGCCATTTTAACATGTGGGGCTCGAGGCTCAAGGGATTTGGCCTGAGTGACTCAGAGCAGGCAAGGGGAGTTTCTGTCTGTGTCACTCTCTGATCGTATGCAGTGTGGGGGATGGGTACCTGTGTCTAACGATGGTCATTAGGCCTTCAACAACAACAGCTAACTTCAATAGCCAAGATTCACAGTGACTGTGATATATGTCATTATCCTTCTGCTGTGTTGGAGAAGATACTTAAATACAAATTCAATTTAAAATAGGTTGAGTAAAATCAACATTTTACTTTAGTTGGAAATCAAATCCTTTAATACAATCAACTCAGAAAAAGTCACTTAACAAGGTATTAAACTTTAAGAAATCTAAAATAATAGGTTGCATCCAATCCAAACGTAAATGTTGGCTTAACTACCTTTCTCTGTGATTGTGAAATAAACAAAATAAATATAGATAGAAGACACGAGTACACTGTCAAATTGATTGAAAACCTCTTCTTATAAAGATTAATAAAGGGAATTTTGAAAATAAAGAAATAATCCAATTTGGTTTATTCCTTTTAAATTCATCCACGATGGAGTGTGAAAGTCGCACCATCCCAACCAACAGTGGACTCCAGTCATTAGATACAGTGGAAGTGTGGACCTTTCTCTGACCCTGTTTCCACCGGCATCATGTGGTTTTTGTGATCCGATCACATGAATACAGCTCTAACTACAGGTGAGAACACTATCAAGACGCATTGAGATCGGATCACAAAAACCACATTCGGAGGTGGTTTGTGACCACTTGTGACCACTTGTGTCCACATTCATTTGGTAGTGGAAACACAAATGTGGTTTGTGTCCACATTAGGGACCTCCTACTCAACTGCCTGAGCGGAAATACGTAGAAAAAAAAGGTTTTAGTGTGCGCCCAGTTAAAAGTATTGCAAATGACAAGCTATCTGTCCTCTGTTCTCATTTAACCGAGTAAAACTGTGATAACACGGAAGTCGCTGATTTTTTTTTCTGGCGCCATGCAAGCTGCAGTCATGTGGAGCGCTAACTTCCTGTTCTTATCTGCTTCAAAATAAAGGTCAACTCGCGCTTGGCTAGTAACAGGCTTTTAATGTGAAGGTGTACAGGAAACGTTCTGTTTGCACAAGGAATAACTTGACTGTGAAAGCTATGGACTGGTTACGGTGACAAGAGTTTAACAGAGGCAGACGTTAGAATAGCCAAACAGCGAGCACACATCTTTCACCAGCCAAAGTGGCGTAATAACTTACTCGCCTAAGAGTTTTTACTTTTATACTTTACCTATACTATGATATTTCCCGCATTTGGCGAGTGTTAATGTAAGGGCCCTCTAAGCAGTATTGTGCATCGCTCCTCATTGTCTAAATGAGATAGACTAGCCTATCTCGTCAACCTAGACTGGTAATTATCTTCGCATTTAATGCATTTTTATAGCAAATGCGATTCAAACTGTGGCACTGTACAGCCCTGTATGTTTACTTGTTTGAACCCCACCGGTTAAAAACAGCAATGCAAACGGAAATGATGAACGTGTTGATTTAAATACAGCGCGGGTAAATGGAATCCGATCACAAGTAGACAGAGAAGTCACATTTGAAAATACAAGTGGGAACACACGGACTGAGAGCTGTCCACTTGTAACCAGATTCAAAAGGTCAGATGTTAATGCCAGGTGGAAACAGGGTCTCTGTGATTGTGAAATAAACAAAATAAATGTAGATTGAAGACACAAGAACACTGACAAATTGATTGAAAACCTCTTCTTATAAAGATTATTAAAGGGAATCTTGAGGGACTGAATTACTCTAAAGGTCTAGGCCTCTAAAATGTTCTGATTGTAAAATGATAGTCTGATGATCAATCTGTTTTTGCAATTAATTAAAATACAAATCACCCCAACCCCAGAATGTTGGATAATAAGCATGATGCAGCAGTTTAGGGCTGACATCATGCTAAAGCCGGGAACACACCGCATTGGCCGCCTGCGGCGGTTGGCCGCGTGACCGCAAGAGGCTCGCCGCTTGATCATATTGGGCCATATATTCCTGACGCCGACGCCGAGATCAGACCCATCACACTTACGGTGCAACAACAACAATAACATGGTCCAGCTGTGCCAAAAAATACAGATGTAGGTTCACTGTGTAACCAGCGGCAGTCTTGTCACACATATCATTAAAACAGCCTGAACACGCACCCCGATCGCAAATACACACACATTAACAGCAATTCAGCAACATACTAAACACATTAACAACAGCAGTGTGTGCTCAGCGGCACAAATAAAGGCAGACATCAGCCTACCTGAAAGTGAAAGTGTGCCGGCTGACGGAGGACAACACCGGTGCTTCGCTGTACTAGGCTATATGGAATTCCACACGGACACTGCCGTCAACTTTGGGTTCATATTATCCTCAGGAACAGCACACAGCTGGGTGAGTTTCACTATGCTAACCGGTGCTACCTTGGCTAAAGTACAACCAACAGCTAAACAGATGCAAAATACACATATTTGCAGAATGTATTGGAAGCCCAATGTCCTCACTCCACATGCCCACCTCGTCTTGCAGACCACCGCCACCGGGCAATCTCAACGCTGATTGGCTGTGGAGGCGCGGCGGCGCAGAAGAAGATGAACATTTTCATCTTTTTCTGCGGCGCCGTGTTCGCCGCACAAGCCTTCGATTCACGCTCCTTCGATGACGCAATTTCTACGCGCCGCAAATGGCCGCGCTCCCGATTCACGCGGCTCTCATGAGGCGCGGCCATGCGCCGCGCAAGGGCCCGCCGCCGGCCACTGGACGCCGATTATTGGGTGGACGCGCAGCCACGCGCTAGTACATTGACTTTGTATGTAATCTCGCCGCACGGCCAGTGCGGTGTGTTCGCAGCTTAACTGTATAGACTCAAAGTGTAGCATACTAAAGCACTAAAACGTGTCAAATGTTTTAAAACTTGTCTATAATTGTTCAGACACAATAATCAAAAAACCTTCATCATAGAAAAGTTACTTTGAAAGGCAAAACACTGTTTTTTAGCTTAAATGTGCTTATATCTTATTCCTTGTGTCTCCCTTCTTTACAGGATGAGTCAAATGGATGGCTCTTCTTAAATATGTGGTCGCATTTCCAATTTCTTCCACAGTTTTCTAGAAACAAGGGGTGGCACAACTTCCCCACCGGCACAACTCAGGCCACTCTCCCCTACAATTAAAACACCAATTTTATGTGAAATACTTTTATGTCATTAGATTAGCCTACATTGCTGATGCTTTTATCTAAAGCAGTTTCCCATAAATTAAATTTGACCATAAAGGTAGAATCTCAGAACAGCAATAATCACGCAAGTAGTCTAGATTAGCTTCAAATAAATGAAACTACAAAAGTGCTACATCATTTAAGTGTTACATGTAGGTGTAACATGTAAGTGCATTTTTTCTTCTCTCCTTTTTGTGCCGTTAAATAGTCATGACATCTGTAGGCTATAAACTGTGAATCATTTACATTGTTTAGAGAGAGATAGAGATAGAGAGAGAGAGATAGAAAGGGGGTGGGGGTGTTACTGCCTGATTATGTGGGGTTCAAAATAATAAATTATTACATCAAGGCTTATAAAAAATAAAAAAAACATCACATTATTGTTGTTGCATATGGGCTAAATATGTATGTCAATTTCAAGCTTTGTGGCTTGTAGCCTACGATATGAAACATTATTTTCACTGTATGATTTGGAGTGTAGTCTACTTGTAGGCTATACGACTGTTTGTCAAATTTGCATCATATCACATATCACTTCCACATTAGAGCAACGAGAATCTTTTTTGTAAAATGTAGCCTTGACGTAATAGGTCGCGGTGGACAGTCTCATATTTGGAGAATGTAGTACTGCAGATAGGGTCAATTAGTATGACACACATAAGACATTTTAGACCACATTGACATTATTATTTTCCCCTTAAGAATTATCCGGTTTGGCTTTTTCCTTTTAAATTCATCCACGATGGAGTGTGAAAGTCGCACCATACCAACCAACAGTGCACTCCAGTCATTAGATACAGTGGAAGCAGGGCTGTACAGTGCGACAGTTTTGATCGCATTTGCTACTGAAATTGATCACGTGCGATGATGAATACAATTCCCCTCGCACGAGTGCTAATGAGGAGAGGCTGTCTTTGAAACACAGAGGAGTGATGCACAACACTGCTTAGAGTGCTCTACATTAACACTCGCCAAATGCGGGTGGAATGTAGTCTTAGGCGAGTAAGTTATTAAGTCTACCCGCCTCCACTTTGGCTGGTGAAAGATGTGTGCTCGGGATCTGTGCTCGGCGATTATAGCGTCTAACTTCACCAACGGTAAAAACCGGAAGGACACGGCTCTTAACGCAGTTAAGTTAGCGCGTGTGCAAACACAACATTTCCTGTGCGCCTTCACAATAAAAGCCTGTTACTAGCCAAATGCGAGTTGACTTTTATTTTGAAGCAGGTAAGAACAGGAAGTTAGCGCTTCACAGCCCTGCAGTGCGCTAGCAAGAAAATCAACTGCTTCAGCTGCAGAGAGCAGTCAACAGTAGTCTATTTAAACAAAGTTTGACACAACCTATTTAATTTGGCCTAAATTGTATAAATATGTTTACTAATTTATTTAATAGGCTATTATGTTCAATGTTTTAAAGTTTGGTTTTCATTAAAATAATGAAATGTTCTAAAAATGTTTGTTATTATTAGCCTAATAATAATTATATTTTTATATAAAAAATATATAGATATAGACATTATTTGTATTGTTCTATGGGGGGAAATAATTCTGAATCAGCAAAAAAATTGCCATTGGCAGGTTAGACTCTTTTGTCTAAATTGCAATCAGTGCACCCCTATTCATTCTTCTATAAGTATTACTGCACACACTAGGATATAATATTAATTGAGAATCTCAAATAAAACCAAGATGACATGCTCAAAGGTAAGTAGAGCGAAATGCAAGGGTTAGGGTCATGCAAATTTTCGACCATACTTTGTGTGCTACCAAATTTATTTTTGTGCTACTGAATTTTTTTGCTTGCTAGCACCAGTGCTACCACTTTAAAAAATAAGCGTACAGCCCTGAGTGGAAGTGTGGACCTTTCTCTGTGATTGTGAAATAAACAAAATAAATATAGATTGAAGACACAAGTACACTGTCAAATTGATTGAAAACCTCTTCTTATAAAGATTAATAAAGGGAATTTTGAAAATAAAGAAATAATCCAGTTTGGTTTATTCCTTTTAAATTCATCCACGATGGAGTGTGAAAGTCGCACCATCCCAACCAACAGTGGACTCCAGTCATTAGATACAGTGGAAGAGTGGACCTTTCTCTGTGATTGTGAAATAAACAAAATAAATGTAGATTGAAGACACAAGAACACTGACAAATTGATTGAAAACCTCTTCTTATAAAGATTATTAAAGGGAATCTTGAGGGACTGAATTACTCTAAAGGTCTAGGCCTCTAAAATGTTCTGATTGTAAAATGATAGTCTGATGATCAATCTGTTTTTGCAATTAATTAAAATACAAAGAACGTATCTTTATCTTTTAATTTGTCACCCATAGTCTGACAGGAGAGAGTTGACAGAGAACCAAATTGGCAGCTGAACTGTCTTCACATACTGCAGGCTTTGGGTAGCTGTTCAGCCAGGTCTGAGATGGTCCAGAGACAATCTCCTTAACTCTTTGTTACATTTGGAGAATGTAGTACTGCAGATAGGGTCAATTAGTATGACACACATAAGACATTTTAGACCACATTGACATTATTATTTTCCCCTTAAGAATTATCCAGTTTGGCTTTTTCCTTTTAAATTCATCCACGATGGAGTGTGAAAGTCGCACCATACCAACCAACAGTGCACTCCAGTCATTAGATACAGTGGAAGTGTGGACCTTTCTCTGTGATTGTGAAATAAACAAAATAAATATAGATTGAAGACACGAGTACACTGTCAAATTGATTGAAAACCTCTTCTTATAAAGATTAATAAAGGGAATTTTGAAAATAAAGAAATAATCCAGTTTGGTTTATTCCTTTTAAATTCATCCACGATGGAGTGTGAAAGTCGCACCATACCAACCA
>CM047507.1:30871185-30876185 GCA_026122265.1 Ammodytes dubius | reverse complement strand
AACCTGCTAGCCCAATGAGGCACATTACATACAGTCAGTAACATAATGCAAATACACATAGTAATAATAATAATAACAATAATAATAATAATAATAATAATAATAATAATAATAATAATAATAATAATAATAATAATAATAATAATAATAATAATAATGAAACTCAATAATAATAATAATAATAATAATAATAATAATAATAATAATAATAATACTAATAATAATAATAATAATAATAATAATAATAATAATAATCTTTATTTGTATAGCGCCCTTCATACATAGAATGTCGCTCAGAGTGCTTTACATGCACAAAATAAAGAAAATATAAAACAAAACACATTCATCACAGGCAATAAACCAAAATAAAAAAAATAAAAAAAAATAAAAAATAAAATAAAATAAAAATAAAATGCAATAAAAACATTAAATAAAAATGCATACAATGCTAGAGTCAGACCGTGCATTATTGAAAATGGGCAATGCTTAAAACAAGTATAACAGATAGTACATTTAGTATTAATACATGTTTGACCACCTGGGATTCAGTGATATACCTACTACTTGTAAACAAACATTGTATTTTTACTTCGCTTGTGTCCTTGGGCAAAACACTTCACCCACCACACCCGCCTCGTGTGAATGGCGATAGTTAGCCTGCTGCTATCGGTGTACGAATCTGCGTGGGAATGGTAACGTGGGAAAGGAAAACAGAGGGGTATACTACGAAGCGAGATTAAGGGCTGAGCGAGGTCTGTTGAGTCTAAAGCAGTGGTTCTCAAAGTGCGGCCCGCGGGCCAATGGCGGACCGCAGAAACATATCTGGCGGCCCGCATTGAATTATGAATTATAAAAAAATAAAAAATAAATAAAAATAAATATTATAATTTTTTTTTTTTTTTTTTTTTTAAACGCACGGAGGGGATGCGTCCCCCGTAACAGTAAAAACAGTACAGGGGTCGAAACACTTAAATATCCCTCCTAATTGTTTATATTCATTCCCCAATTATTAATGATAACACCCCTACAGTGGACCGTACCATCTTAAACTTGCCGACGTTCGGCTGGCCTCTGCCTCTCGTTGCAGACGGCTGGTCAGCCTCCCGCAGTGCAGCAGACAGTGTAGTGGTCCCAATGTAAGTTGTTAGATAGGGAGCTTGTTAAGCCCAATACGATGCACTTTCTCACCTTCAAGGTGAATTAGATTAGGCCAAGTGTCTAAGGATGGATGCTAACATTATCTGGTTTCTAACTCTTTTGCCTAAAGTTTAGCTAACACGCTAACGTTAGCTAGCTGCTGATAGCCATAAAACTATCTGCCTAGTTGACTACTGATAATAATAATAATAATAATAATGATAATTGATTGGATTTATATAGCGCTTTTCAAGGTGCTCAAAGCGCTTTACAGGGTTCCAGGTTCAATTAGTTCACACACAGTCATACCGGTGGTGGTAAACTACGATAGTAGCCACAGCTGCCCTGGGGCAGACTGACAGAAGCGAGGCTGCCATTCCGCGCCACCGGCCCCTCCGACCACCACCTCAAACATGCAGCAGTCATACACATTCACACGAGGCAAGGTGGGTGAAGTGTCTTGCCCAAGGACACAACGACCATGACACAAGTGGCCGGACGGGGATCGAACCGCCAACCCTTGGATCATTGGCCGACCAGCTTAATCACCTGAGCCCACCCTGTTTATTTCCAATGTATAGTGTCATAATAGTTAACACTGCTGCTGCATCATGAGTAGTGAGTCCTACAAAAAAACACTCCAAAAGGTGACACGTTTTCAATGTGTAGAAAGTTTTGAACAATAAAGTAGAATAAATATTTGAATGCAATACAGAATGCTTCAGTGCCTTACTGATTTATATTCCATTAGATGTGTGTCAATGGGAGCTAGTTGTCTTTTCCTTAACATTTCCACCATAAATAAATACAGAAGACACAAATTAGTGCATAAAAATTAACCAGAATGCACAAAATGAAGTGTTTGAACCTCAAATTTTTCTGGGGGACAACCCCAGACCCCCGCTTTTAATGTGTCCCCTCCAATGTTGAAATGAAACCTAGCCCTTAATTAATTAATTAATTAAAATGTGTTAATTACACATTACTTGATGCAGACCAATACATTTAAACTGTAAAGACGCAACCTGGCCATTGAAATGATTTCAGTTTTTTTTTAAATTTTCCTTTGGCGGCCCTCGGTCCAATGTTGGGTTCCTAAATTGGCCCTCACTGCGAGAACGATCGGCAAGATAAATAAATAATTTCCATGCTGGCAGCATTCCACTCTCCTTAGCCTATTTGCAGTAAGAGTTTTTTTCGGCTCTCTGATTTCTGCTGTAATAATTCAGACTGACAAACTCTTCCTCTTGAATGAAGTTGGCGACACACTTTTGTTTTACTCAGCTGCTCACCATCAGTCCGTTTGTGTAAAGTTAGCGGCACAAGATCAGTCCATTTTGTGCGGAAGCAGAGTCAAATGACGGGTCAAACGCCCCCTCTCATGGGGACGCGCACAGAGCCTGAAGCCGAAACCCTCGTTCAACATAAGAGGTTGATAACTGCCTTCGTGATACCGGTTAGCTCTGAGCGAGGGTATGTGTTATGTTGAACCAGATCAAAAAAAGAGAGCCGGGCTCTGTTGAGTTTGTTTCGTAGTATACCCCTCAGGTCTCCCTTGAAAAAGAGTCTTTGGTCTCAATGGGATGTACCTGTATAAATAAAGGTTAAAAAAAACTGTAACTATGATATTTTTTGGATGTTTGGACTTTATGCTAAAGAGTCTGATATTTTTTGCAGTGTGGAGTGCTTTGGTATAGTGATAATCATCAATGTTTATATTGTCTCTATTTCTGGTTATCAGACATTCACACACACACACACACAGACACACACACACACACACACACACACACACACAGACACACACACACACACACACACACACACACAGACACACACACACACACACACACACACACACACACACACACACACACACACACACACACACACACACAAAACCAGGGAAAAACAAGGAACAGGATTACATCATGCTGCTATTAGTGATTGAATTCTATTTTTGTCAACTCCCAAGTCTGAAACACAAAAACCTTAAAAAGGGATTGTAAATAAAGTGAGTGTGTGTGTGTGTGTGGTGTGTGTGTTGTGTGTGTGTGTGTGTGTGTGTGTGTGTGTGTGTGTGTGTGTGTGTGTGTGTGTGTGTGTGTGTGTGTGTGTGTGTGTTGGTGTGTCTATGTAGTGTGTTGTGTTGTGTGTGTGTGTGTGTGTGTGTGTGGTGTGTGGTATGCGTGTCTATGTATGTGTGTGTGTGTGTGTGTGTGTGTGTGTGTGTGTGTGTGTGTGTGTGTGTGTGTGTGTGTATGCGTGTGTGTGTGTGCGCGCGTGTGTGTGTGTGTATGTGTGTGTCTGTGTGTTCTATTTTACTCCTGTCTTTATCAACGCAAAAAAGCTTTCCAATGTAAAAGTAAAATGTGTATATTTTTTAGTAAAACAGTTAGTTATTGTAATTCACAAAGTTAAAGGTGCCATAAAGAGATTCTGACCTGTGGATCAACATTTTTATGACCGTTTTCTCATGCACGTGCACACGGACCGTGCAACAAATTCTCGTGCTAATGGTTCCGCACTATTTTAGCACCGACAAACCACTTATCACCGTTTACTCTAACAGCAAAGTTCTGCTAGTCAGGTTTTCAAAATAAAATGAAAAAAAAAAGTTGTCTACGCGAATGTTCTAGTAAAAAAAATCAAACTCACTTATTTCGACCTCTACGACAAATACAATTAATTTTAATAACTTTTTTAACAAAAATAATAACACAAACACACTCATCTCAAATAGAATTCGTTTTGGAGGGAAAAAAACTCAACAGCACACTTTTTTCTTTTTTTAAGATTTTTTTTTTGGCATTTTCAAGCTTTATTAGACAGTACAGAGTTGAAATGGGGAGACAGAGATAGAGAGAGAGGGGGGATGACCTGCAGTAAAGGTCCACGGGTCGGATTTGAACCTGCGACCACTGCAACGAAGGCCGGAGCCGATATGGTACACGCTCTATCCACTACACCACGTGAGCGCCCTAACAGCTGACATTTAAAAGTATTCTAGTTATAGTAAAAAAAAACATGTAATTGTTGCATGTGGTAGTAATTACTCACTGATTAAATCTTAAAGAACGTGACCCACTGCACATACCGGCTCAATGTGTATGAGAACTCACACCATGTATTTAGAAACAGTCCTGTGGAAATATAATAGGGTTTTGAGGTGATTCTCTTTTTCAAAGGTTTTTTTATTAAATCACAGAGTAGCAAAGCAACTGCAGTACAATGGATTATACATTTTTTTCCCCTCCCCCCCCCCCCCCCCCCCCCCGAACATACCCCACCAATATCTCACCCTCACACCCAATCACAAACAATCCTGCATTAAGAAATTAGTACCCAAAATAATACATAATGTTAAAAATAGCAGAAACGAAAAACAAAAACACACAACCAATATGAAACAAAAAACAAAAAAGAAATAAAATTGAATCAAATAAAAAGGGGAGGGGCTAGCTACTCTTCAATTATCGTGGTCGGTTTCTTAAAATAGTTTAGGAAGGGGCGCCATATTTTATGAAATTTAGTCTCAGATCCCTGGGTAGTGCAACAAATTTTCTCCAGATTCATACATGACATAATGTCTCTAATCCAATGTGAGTGGGAAGGGGGGTTTTGAGGTGATTTTGAGCAAACAAACGGAATGTCAGTCTAATTTTTGTCTCAAATCAGTTGCTATTTACCGGTAGTTTCATATGTCGCCAAACCCTGGCTTAGTTGTCTCACATTTCTTGCACTTTCTGACTCGCGGAAAACTAAATTGAGAAGGGTTTTGGTTTTCGACGTGTTCGAGACACATGCGACCACTCTGAGACTGTTTGAGACTAGATTTGTCGCTTAGATTTTTTTAAATGTTC
>CM047507.1:30856185-30861185 GCA_026122265.1 Ammodytes dubius | reverse complement strand
GTGTGTGTGTGTGTGTGTGTGTGTTGTGTGTGTGTGTGTGTGTGTGTGTGTGTGTGTGTGTGTGTGTGTGTGTGTGTGTGTGTGTGTGTGTGTGTGTGTGTGTGTGTAAGTGGGGGGGTTGATATGTCCACTTCAAGCGCTAAATCTGCCCCCCAAAAATACGAAGAAAATCCTCTACTCCCCAAGAAAAAGAGGTCCAAATAACAGTCCAAAGCAGTCCAAACATTTTACATCCATCTTAACTGTAAATATATATTTCCGATGATTTCAGAAACACCCCTGAAGTGGACCGTACCATCTTAACTTTGCCACGCTTCCCCTGTTCCAGTGAATTTCTTGAACTCACAAAAAAAAACTCAGCACAATTTGGTCCATTAAAAAAATCACCAGAATGCAGGAAAATTAAGTGTTCCACGCTCAAAAATGTTCCAGGGGGGGATGAGACACCCAGAGTACCCCTAAAAACTTGATGTGTGTCCCCCAAAAAATTGACACGAAACCCATCGTTCGTCCATGCTTGTAGCCCTTCCAGAAAAAAACCCCAAAAGGGACCTTCACATCTTCCCTTTTTAGCCTCCACAAAATCAGCCTTATTTCAGACGACCGACCGAACAACCGACTGACCGACCGACCGACTGACAGGCATCTACACAGGCACCTCTCTGACTGTGCGCCGTGCAGTTGGGGTCCTCGACGTACTTCTACGCGGGACCCGAAAAAGACCTGCTGTGTCATGCTATACATTTAGCAAACACACAGAGGAGAGGATGGGTTGGCAACAAACGCCTTCCAAAAAAGTGACAAAATCAAATCCGCCATTTTTGTAGTTTTCATACGTCATGTCTAGCATCTGGTCGCGGAGGTGGTGGTTGGATAGCAGCAGGAGGAGCGGTCGGAGGTTTTTTGGTGCTGAAACATCCGGTGAAACAGGAGGGGAACAGAGGGCTGAAGAGGCGTCCCAGGCCTTTACGGAACAGGCTGTTGGACAGGCTGTAGATCAGACAGTTACAGAAGCTGTTGCTAATGGCCAGCCAGGTCGTTAGGAAGGACGCCACCTGGGAAAGAGAGAGAGACAAAAGAAATGTATTTAGACACAAGATGGCTGACAAATCATCAATATGAACACCATTTTTTAACCTTTATTTATACAGGTAAATCCCATTGAGACCAGAGACTCTTTTTTTAAGGGAGACCTGTTCCCATTTACACGTTACCATTCACACACCGATAGAAGGCTAACTATCGACATTCACACGACGCAAGGTGGGTGAAGACCATGATACAAGTGGCAGGGCGGGGATCGAACCGCCAACCCTTGGATCATTGGCCGACCCGCTCTACCACCTGAGCCACAGTCGCCCCTTAAAAGTATAAGCATAATGTAATGTATGATCTGTTGTCTTTTGTTTTCAGCGCTAGAAGCGTTAAAAATGGGATTTTTTTTCCATTGGGGCGACTGACTCAGGCTCTGCCACTTGTGTCATGGTTGTTGTGTCCTTGGGCAAGACACTTCACCCACCTTGCCTCGTGTGAATGTCAATCAGTGTATCAGTGTGTGAATGGTAACGTGTAAATGGGAACAGGTCTCCCCTTGAAAAAGAGTCTTCGGTCTCAATGGGATTTACCTGTAGAAATAAAGGTTGAAGAAAAAAAAATGTCAGAAATAAAAAACAAAACAAAATAAACCAACCTTGTGATGGTACAGGCCTGCGCTCTCCAGTAGGAAGTAGAGTATATAGGGCATCCACAGCACGTAGAACACACTGGTAATCCTAAACAGCACCATGGCGTAGCGTTTATCCGGACATCCCTCGCACCTCTCCCCTTTCTCGCTCTCCGCCTGCGAGCTGAACCGGGCGTGCCTTTGCGTGATTTCCTTCGTGTGCTGTCGGCAAATCTTAAATATACTCCCGTAGGTGAAACACACGGTAAGGGCGGCGGGAGCGTATAGCAAGGCCACTATGAACGTGCTAAATCCAGGGTTGGTTCTCCACGACTCGGCGCACCATTGAAATATGTCCCCGTGGTAGCCGGGTTTGCCCCAGTCGAAGAAGGAAGGCAGGAAGACGAGGGCGGAATAGAGCCATATGAGCACGATGCAGACTCGAAGGCGGCACGGAGTCACTAGAGTGGCGTAGGACAAGGGGCGCGTTATGGCGATGTAACGGTCCACGCTGATGCACGCCAAGGACGCCATGGAAACGCTCTTCAGGACTGACACCAGGTAGCCGAACACCTTAAAGGGAAAGGGACACATAGAGAGAGAACACAGACACACACAAGCAAACAAAACAAATACACACACACAGAACACACACATACAGAACACACACATACAGAACACAAATTCACACACACACACAGAACACACACAGAACACAGACACACACAGAACACAGACACACACACACAGACACAGAACACAGACACACACAGAACACAGACACACACACGCACACACATACACACAGACACACAGAAACACACACACACACACACACACACACACACACACACACACACACACACACACACACACACACACACACACACACACACACACACACACACATAGAGAACACACACACACACAAGCAAACAAAACAAATACACACACCACACACACACACACACACACACACACACACACACAAACACACAAACACACAAAGAAAGAAAACAAATACACAAGTTTAATTTTCATTTGATACAGTATATCTGATAGATGGATGGATGGATGGATGGATGGATGGATGGATGGATGGATAGATAGATAGATAGATAGACAGACAGACTACGAAACTAATCAAATGAATAAGCATAAGTTAACTGTTAAAAGCACTAAGTAAGCATTAGGTAACAGTTCATTAATGTAACCGTATTGTTTAGTGTCACCACAATTATTTTCATTGATAAATATAGTGAAATCTGCAGTGTGTAGAATTTTGGGTTTTATTTCCTAGCAGATTTTTATTATTATTTTTTCCCTTAGAAAGGGTCTCATATATCTTCATATTTCTGCATATTTTGGACCAAGGCCTAGTGCCGCCATCTTGAAAGTGTCATAGTTGGAATGTCATCAGGTGCATTGTTTAAAATTTAGAATTGTTCTTGTCCTTGAAGGCCACTGTAGCTTCTGTTATTATTCAAAGAGGGTGGGGTTACCCAGGGAGCGTTGCATTCTAGAACTTTCTAGAACTTGCTTGATGATGTCATATTACACACTGCACCTTTAATACTAAATATTCAATTAAATTAAATTAAATTCAGTTTATCTAAGAAGGGGACAGTGCAAATTAATAAAACACATCATCATACATGGGTTAAAGGTGCAGTGTGTAATATAACAGCTTCAAGAAAGTTCTAGAATGCAACGCTCCCTAGGTAACCCCAACCCTTTAGAATAATAACAGAAGCTACAGTGGCCTTCAAGGACAAGAACAATTCTACATTTTAAACAATGCACCTGATGACATTCCAACTATGACACTTTCAAAATGGAGGCACTAGGCCTTGGTCCAAAATATGCAGAAATATGGACATATATGAGACCCTTTCTAAGGGGAAAAAATAATAATAAAAAAAAAAATTCAGCTATTATGCACTAAATTAAATGTACTTATGGATATTATAATTACTTTCTACAAAATCTGCTAGGAAATAAAACCCAGAAAGAGAAATGTAGGGTTAGACAGTGAGACCATAAAACACTCTTTCTGCCTTTTCTCAGACTAGGATGAACCAATTTCAAGTTTTTTCGCACATTTATAACTACATTGGATCTCAGAGTTCAATACACCTTCATATTCCCACCGGTGAAGTAGGCCTTTAAAAGAAAATAAACACTTAAACACTACACAAACCTTGCATGTGAGCTCTTCGTTGAGTGTGCGTAGATATTGCAGGAGGGACAGTGAAGGCACCAGGCACGTGACCCCCACCAGCAGGTCAGCGTAGGCCATGGTCTGGATGAAATGACTGGTCGTGTGGTGGTTTAGCAACGGGGCGCAGTGGAACACGAAAATCACCACCAGGTTTCCGGCTATTATCAGCACTGTGAGGAACAATATTACGGCCACCTCTAGCACGCACGTATCCAGGCTGGAAGAGTAACCGATCGCACCCAGTAGGCAGAAGGTAGGAGGCCCGCTTTGGTTCCAGTCGGAGGCAGATGAGTTCATTTTTAGGGTTTTTGTTTTTTTTCGGGAAGAGAAACTGATTCAAAAACAGCTTCTAATACCCCAACTGGAGAATGGAGTTTGAATACAAATAGCCAGTGAGATAGTCCATATTGTGGGAGACTTTTGTGTGTTTTTGCTGGTTAGCTCAATAGGGTAAGACTACTGATTTTGATATTGGGAAAGTAGGGTTCGATTCGTGGACAAGTCCGGTTGATTAAGCCTATTAACAGCTCCCACAAAAACTCTCTCTGTGTTTCTCAGTATGGCAGTGTTCACAAACTGGAGTCAAACACCCTTGACACTGGTGCAGGAGCTCAGAAAAATCCCCAAGAAGAAGAGCCCAAGAAATGTTTTCAGTTGTTGATTCTACTGCTAAGAAAAAAAAACCTGGACGTACTGTACAGCAGAAGGTATAAAATCCATGTGCGATCACTGAAGGCTTTTACCTCATGTAGATGGCGATGCACCGACAGACAGTGTTGTTGTAATTGCGCAGAATTCCTCGTGGGTCCAACAGAAGTTACGCACTTTAGCTTTAAATGAGTACCATACTGAAAAATGAATCCCACCAGCCAGTCATTGAAAAAAATCAGGATTTGAATCTGATAACAGTCGTCCGAGTAAATTTTTCTTTAATATCCTGAAGTTGCTGGTTCCATATATCTCTCTCTCTCTTGCTCCTTTAAACAAAAAATTCAAGCTTTTTCTGTTGATCTTAAATCAGCATCTTTCTCCCCTTCAAAGAACAGGGAACCGGCTCTTAAAGGTGCAGTACTCCATTGTGTGTGGTTGTAGAATAGCATCCAGGTTTAACCCACT
>CM047507.1:30821185-30848685 GCA_026122265.1 Ammodytes dubius | reverse complement strand
TTGATTAAGTCAAAATGATTCGGAAAATATTCAGTGATATTACTGTACATATAATGGCCGCGTTTCCCAGAATCGATCGTTCTTTGGGGCCAAAGAAGGGGGCAACAAGTGTATCCAAGTAGTAATCAAGCCCATTAGCGCATATATACCCGTGGTGGATAGGCACACACATGTGAGAGTGGAAGAAAGCGGCAGCAAAAGAAAAAAGCGGGCGCCGTCGTTTACCGCGGAGGAGATGGGCGTCTTAGTGGACGAGGTCTGGCAGCACCGGGCAGTTTTATTCGGGGGAACAAGGGGCAAAAAGAACATCAACCGTGTTAGGCAGGCCATAGCCGAAAATATGTCCCCCTCCATCCCATGTGGCCTGCGTGACTGGCGTGCTGTGAGGAAGAAGTGGCAGGAGTTCCAGAACCAAACAAAAAGGAAGAGTGCGAAGGTTTCACTAATCAATCTCCCTTCGTTGCAGGTGATGCAGACACCCAGTAAAGACTGCGCGGAGTAACCCCTCCCCCATATGGTTTCAATAAACTACTTTGGTTTCCTTTTCAACCATGTATTGTGTGGATCATTTTGCATTGAAATGTGAGTGTCAAACCTATAGCAACAAAAAGTCCCAGGCAAGTTGTAATTTATCTCAGCATAGGTTAATGACGTGTGCGTATAGTGCGCCCTTTCAACAGCATTCCAGTGCCAGACTTTCAGGTAAAGCACTCGGACACTGCAGCAATACTCATAGTGTGCAGGACGTTACATGTAGCCTACATCTGCTGGCTCTGTTTATTTATTTCAGCCTTCAGGCCTGAGCGTTGATATGGATGATGTGGTGGTTGTGGGTTTATGGTTTAGTGATCAGTGCTTGGTGACTGGTGGTAAAGGGGTAGGGGCTGGGGGTTGTTGGACCTCAGAAGAGGTAGATATGTTCTTAAAAACGCAGCGCAGCCAGAAGCTGCATCTCCGGGCTGAAGGAAAAATTGCATGTGTGTGGAGACACCAGAGTGATCAGCTGTTGGATCTCCGCACGGCCGGGGCAGTCGGTACTTTGCCTGGAAGGCCCGGTCTGATAGCACGTCCAGTGGGGAGAAGTGTCGACGCACGTATGCATTTATGTAAACCGTCTGGCTTCGCGCACGGCGAGGCTGTTGTATTGCAGCCATGGTTTCTCACACGCGCGGCTTTGGCAACGCCTTTATAGCAGGTGGAGCCGCTCTGGATGAGGTTCAGCTGAGTTCAATTAAATCTGTTTCCTTGATATCTGTCAAATGCCACAGGGTTGTGGATGTTTTTTTATGTGTAGTACTATAAACTCACATGTGTGTGGAAAACGTAAACGTGTAATTCATTAAAACATTTTTTTCTCTACTATTAGTTTATGTTTATTGCGCCAGGTCCGCATTGAACATTGTTTTATTATTTCGAAAAGTGGAGGAAATAAATTTCCCTGACGTGGCATGATCACTGACGATTTGGTCGCTAAGAAGGTTGAAAGAGTGGGTCAGCGCCGTCGTACAGTTCCATCTTAGTGAAAGTACTACTTTCGCTAAGAACAAATCTGGGAAACGCATTCTTCTTTCACAGCGTTCTTAAGAGCGCTCAAAGAAGTACTTTGCCCAAAGAGGCTCTTTGGGAATCTGGGAAACGCGGCCAATGTAAGCAAATGTAATACAATGCTGTTTTTTTACACCAATAGCTAGTTGGCTAACATTAGCTACAGTACTAGTACAGATTTGCTTGTTCCTAAATAGTGCATTTGATCTTAGCTGTTGGCTGCATAGATATATATAGAACACTAGATACGCCACGACCCTCTCAGCCGCGGCACACGGAGCCGCCATCTTGAGTGGGGCGTCAGTCGTACTCTCAGACCGTCAGACAGCCATAGATGTATGTGTTCACAGCTCTCATTTCTCAAAAAAGAAAACAATGCCAGTTCATTGTGCTGCTATCGGGTGTGTACACCGTCGTCCAGTACACTCCAGACGAGAGGGAATCACTCTCCACAGGTGAGATACATTTTTTAAGTAAATGTTTTAGTCATTATTAGCTAGCTTACATTGTGGAGAACTACGGTGAAATGTAATTGTTAGCGCTAGTAACACTGCATCGCTGGTTAAACGTCTGCTTACTTTAATATTCAAACAATTCAATTTCCCCTGTAACTTAAGTTTGGTAACCTTTATTCAAATTAAACTATGTAGGGTGTGACTGTTTACAAACATGTCTAACGGTTACACGACTGCAATGTTTTCGTGTAGGCCTAGGCTACACGTTTAACGGGGGCGATGTTTTTTTCTTCTGACAGACAGACAGACTGATAGACAATGTTAGGCTTTATTTTATAATTTTACTTTTTGACTTCAAAGTGATCATCTGACTTTAGACCGACTCCCGCTGTCACGGCGACAGATGTAGCCGTTTGTGTCAAACGGCTACTTACGTAAACAAGGGAGAAACATAGTGAAACTGAAGTTGGAGCAGTTAAATAGAAATGAATATCCTAAATGTTATCAAACTCAATTAATGCTCACGTCGCTCCTCTCTCAAGATTGATCCCTTACCCTAACACAAGACCACATTTTTGTAAATTTTCTAGAAATGTGGAAACCATGGATAGTAGCCTAAATAATAGTTGGAAACAAACGGGCTGACCCCCTCTGAAACTATTTAGCTTGAGTTTAAATGTAAATTGGTTTTGGTAAATGCCATCACCTAAATGGTAACTTCTCTCGTCTCTTTTCTTATTCCTTAAAGGCCTACTTCACCGGTTTGAATATGAAGGTGTATTGAATTCTGAGATCCTATGTAGAATAAATGTGCGAAAAAAAATGAAATCGGTTCATCCTAGCCTGAGAAAAGGCAGAAAGAGTGTTTTTCTTAACCCTATATTTCTCTTTCTCGTGACATCACAGAAAGAGAAATATAGGGTTAAAAAATAACTTACTTTGTAAATATTACAGTGATGTCTTTTACTGTGACATCACAGTAATATTTACAAAGTACGTTTTTTTAAACCCTATATTTCTCTTTCTGTGATGTCACGAGAAAGAGAAATATAGGGTTAAAAAAAACACTCTTTCTGCCTTTTCTCAGGCTAGGATGAACTGATTTTAATTTTTTTAGCACATTTATACTACATAGGATCTCAGAATTCAATACACCTTCATATTCAAACCAGTGAAGTAGGCCTTTAAGGTTTCCCAAAGCTGAGAGAAGAAGACGCTCTTAAAAGAGAGGGGTTTTGCCTCCAGTGATGATGCCATGCCGTGAAATTCCCAAACAAAACTCGGAAAAACCATAGATAGATAGATAGATAGATAGATATATTGATTGTATTAAATGTATAATTGTAAACATACTGTACCTAACTGTAGCCTATAGATATAAGGATTGTATATAAATATATATAAAGTGTAAATATAGTACATCAAATTACACAAATAGACTGGATTGTATAAACATATAAATGATAGAATATAGTATTTTAAGTTGTATATGTATGGATTGTAGATATTAAATAGTATCATAAATATAGCAAATTGTATATAAATATATAAAAAGATAAGGAACACAAGAAGTTAATTTATTCAATATTTTTTATTGTGCTTTTAATTTTGTTTTGTATTTTTCATATGTTTAATTTGTATTTGATATGACTGAAATAAATTCAATCAATAGTTCCAGTTGTATTTCAGTCTGGAGGGTTGCTGATTCATGTCCAGTGGAGTGCAGTGTTAGTGTGGTTTGAGAGTTATTAGCCAAAAAGCTAAATGGATAAGAATATACTTTTTGAGAAATACACTGTTTATCTGAGACCAGCAGAAACATTGTCCTTCTAATTTTTCTTGGGCTTCCATTACAAATAATCAGGTTATTTCTAAGGGTGTGATTAATGTAAAAAGCTGGTACTTATTGTTTCTATTCTTCTGCTTTTCAACATCAGTTGTCAGCAGTTATCTTCTAATCTAAACAAGTTCTGCAAATGTTTTGGTAAACATTATTTTGCTTGAATACATAGTTCAAATTTTAAGTTCAACAAAGTCCATGATTTTCAATAAGACATGACAAAAAATGTCTAATTTTCTTTAAATTTGTCTTTTTAAATGATATCCTTAGTTATTTTCTGCAACAAAAACAAAACTGAATTAAGAGCATACCTTAATGTGCTGCATATCAAATCAGAAATACAGTTCATAACGAAATATGGCCATGGCAAAACATTTCTGATAGTAGATACAATCAGTGGCAAGTTAAAATGCCATGTGTTTAAAAGTGTGTTTTTTTGTGTAACAGAGGGAAAAAAATCTTCCTACCACTCAGAATCAAATATGGATCATCAACTATGATGTTTTTAGTGTCATCCACCGAGCCATCACGGCTCAAATTTGCTACATGTTTGTATGAATTTTCCATATGGTGTAATGCACTAGGCAGCAGGTTGACCTCTCCAAGATGGCCGCCGCATTCCGCCGCAATGCATTGTGGGACGTCGCGGCCATTTTAGGCTGCCAAATGCAATGCAAACATAAGCAGTAGTTGTCTCAATTCAGTGAAAGAAAAAAGAAAAACGACATGCACACATGCTAGAAAGGTAATTGGATTTACTCAGATAAGTTAAAGGAGCAAGATAACGTTATCTGTATTCGTTTATTATGTTGAACAGATCAATTAATATTTATACTTGCTTTTACAATTTTCTGTCTACAAGTTACCAGAATCATTGGGCTAGCTAGACTTTGAGGTTATAGTCACATATTATATATAATATACACATAACTAGTATATTTATGAATTTGAATTATTTAAATAGTGATAAATTAACAAGTCAGTGAAGTCTTTGTTAACTTCTTGACTTTCTCCTAAAACTCCTATTTTATTGTGGCTGTTTAGAGATAAACCATGTACATGTTACACATGGATCTTTATGGCTTCACTGGAAGCATCTAGCCCTGGAATGTTGAAGATCAGAGTCAGTTTATGAACCATTTTATTTTTTTCCTTTTTGGATAGCTACTGTGGTTCTGGTAACTGCTCGAAACAGATCATGAGACAGTCAATAGGGATGCTGTTCTTGCATGTTGGGTTACTGTGTAAGGTTTATGATGTCCAAATCACTTTCAGGGAGCCATGTCAACCCGGAAAAAAAGAATAAAGCCTGTTGAGGAAGCAACATCATTCATTCTGCTCTCAAAGGACAAGCCAGGAATTGAAGGAAAATACATTGATAGCGAAAAAGGTAGAAGGCAGCAGATCATATCACACCAGTTAATTTCTCTCTACTTTTCTTTCACATACACACACAAAAAATAACTTGTTTAATATTTGTGGTTAAAAGCTGTTATTTAGCTGCTGTTTTTGTTGAATCCAATATAACCAGCTATGGTTCTATTTCATCCTTACTGACCGCCAGAGGCGGTGCATTAAGCACTGGATATACATCTAGCGCATGCGCAGTTTCGAGTACCTATACCAAAAAAGTCACCTGTGACCCTCGTGACACCGGAAGGGCTATATAGCCCGGTGTCTACAGAGGATCTGTTCCTTTCATCTTCTCGCGACGCAGTGAGAGTACCGCGTGCGGACAAACCCGTTCGTATTTTTTGGAAGGATTGTGCTAACTAACTGCTGACGGTGCAGCCTCGCGACCAAAGAGGTCGGAGTAACGGTGAGTCCGTCCTCCAGGGGCTGTTTAGCGGTGTAGCGCTGAAGGAGCTATCGCCACTACTTTGATGTGGGTCAGCTTAGTTGGCTTTCCCCCACTGTGTGTAGCCGCTAAGATATAGCTTCCCTTTGATAGAGACAGCTCGGCTGTTTCTTGCCACATTTTTTCTTTTTGGTGGTAAACTTTTCGTTTTGAAAAAATAAAAAATAAAAAAAATAATAAGTATATATTTGCAGTTGCTTATCAGTGAAGGCTGCGCTCTCGCGTCCGCTCCTAGTAACACTGCTGTGTATTTATTTTCAGTTGCTTATCAGTGAAGGCTGCGCTCTCGCGTCCGCTCCTGGTAACACCGCTGTATATTTGAGCTCAGTCACTTACTGGTGAAGGCTGCGCTCTCGCGTCCGCTCCTAGTAACACTGCTGTGTATTTATTTTCAGTTACTTACCGGTGAAGACAGCGCTCTTGTGTCCTCTCCCGGCAACACTGCTATATATTTTCAGTAACACGGTACAGCGCTAATCTACTTTGTGGTGAGCGCTTGTAGCTACTATTTATGGCAGCTCTCCTGTGTTCTAAGTGACCACATTTGGTTAGTAACTCTTTTGTTTGGAAAAAAAAAAAAAAAAAAAAAAAAAATAGTAATAATCCTGCCAGTAGTATATGGTTGTCAAGGATTAAGCCATGCATGTCTAAATACACACAGCTGGTACAGTGAAACTGCAATGGAGAGGGCCTGTATGAACTGTGGCTCCATGCCCTTGGCACTCAGGGTGGCTAGACTGGGAGCGTCCGACGGCTGTCGACCTTCCCTCAATGACACCACTTCCTTCGGCTCAGCCCGGCCGTTCTTGGCGGGGTAGAGAGCAGTGCCCCCCCCCCCCCCCCCCCCCCCCCCCGTCCAGGGAAAGGGCTAGGAACGAGCTAGCATCCAAGGTGGATTGCTTGTCGTCCGACATGGGGCTCTGGCTCGCCTGGGGCTCGATGCTCCTCAGGCAGAAGTGGCTCAAGCGCCTTTTCAGGTGCAGCCCTGCCACAGCCTCTTTGTATGTCCCTCCTTCGGAGGAGTACTTAAAGGAGCTACACATGTGCTGGAAGGATGCCAAGGCTCTCTCCCGTCCTAGTAGCCGGATGCCAGGTGTCCCCGGCCCCAGTGCAGGGTCACGGACGACCTGCTTTTAAAGGCCTACGATACAGCGGCACGTATGGGTTGGGTAGGCGACTCCCTCACCCACCGAATGCTGTCGCTCTCAACCTCTCTGCAACAAGCTGCAGTTGAGCCATCTCTGCAGTGGCGTAGCGATGCGTCATTGCAGGCCTTTGCCCTCATGTCAAGGCACTTAGGGCACGTTATGTTCACCCTTGTCCAGACTTGCCGCCAGGTTTGGCTGGCTAAGTCGCCGCTGACGAAGGCGTGCAGGAGGCCCCTCCGCTGGGCCTGTGGCGCCAGGGGAGCTGTTTGGATCAGCTGCTCTGGAGACGCCGGAGCGGGCTGCCTAAGCTTGGCAGACCAGCCGGCAGCTTTTCGGGGCTTCGCAAGAGTGTGTCCACTCCTGGCATGCCTAGGGACTCCCCGGCTGCCCCCCAGAGCCACTCTCAGCCACGTTCTCGTCCAGCGAGAGACGATGGCCTATGCAAGGCCCACTCAGCGGCCCGCCCAGCAGCCTACTGACAACTTTCGTGCCCCCGCCCGCCCGTCGTCCGGGCAGCCTCGGGCCTCAGAACCTCACCGGTGCTCTCACTTCACCTTGGGAGTTTGAGGTGGCTGTTATCTGCTCCCCTACGCGAGGGGGTTGATGATGCCACGGTAGGATGCCACAGGTTAGGGTCCCTCTTTTATTGAGGGGCTTTGAGGCGGCGTCCCCCTAGGGCCCCGGGGCTCTGGCATGGGGCCTCCCACTGGTCCTGGAGCCCTTGTTACCTCCCTCTAAGCTTCGATCCAGAGGAGGTCGAGGTGGCTGTCCATGAGGGATGCAATTTCACTCACCTTAGCCCCTGCAAGCGGGTCAGGGAGTTGCATGCCCGATCTGGGAACAGTACATGCCGGAGGTGTACTCTGGCTCATGTATCACCCTGTGGCCGAAGGCTGCGTTCCCGCAAGTCGCTTCCACACAGTCACCTTAGCCAGCACATCCAGCTGGCACGCTTGCCCCTCACCCCCCCCAGGTGAGGAGGCCAGGTCTGAGCTAATGTGCCCGATGCGGGCTCTTGGGCTTATATTTCTGCTACCACCTGTATTCATCAGTTGGAGCAGCCTCTTGTTTGCTATTGTGCCCCTAACAAGGGTCAGGCTCTAAACAAAGCAGGGGCTGTCCCACTGGATTGTTCATACCATTGCACATGTCCATAGGACCAGTGGACGCCCCCCGCCATCCATTTAACCAGGAGTGTCTCAGCATCATGGGCTGCCCTGAGAGGGCTGCCCCTGAGGACCATCTGTGCCAAGGCATCGCCTAGCACATTTTCCAGGTTTTCAACGTCGCCATTCCCCGTCCAATGGGGGTGGTCCTATGCCAGGCTCCGCTGTCTCCAACCAGTGAGCTGGTTGCTTGGCTTCTTCGTGACGTTGTTGGTATTGGCCATCCAGTGCTTAATGCACCGCCTCTGGCGGTCAGTAAGGATGAAATAGAACGCAGAGTTACGTATGTAACTCCGGTTCTATGAATCCTGGATGACCGCCAGAGTTACAGGTCACTCAGAAGTCTCGTGGTTTGCGAGAAGATTCTGGGAACAGATCCTCTGTCGACACCGGGCTATATAGCCCTTCCGGTGTCACGAGGGTCACAGGTGACTTTTTTGGTATAGGTACTCGAAACTGCGCATGCGCTAGATGTATATCCAGTGCTTAATGCACCGCCTCTGGCGGTCATCCAGGATTCATAGAACCGGAGTTACATACGTAACTCTGCGTTATAATTTGTATACGATTTTATTGTAAATGGTTACAATATATATTTATTTTTATTTTTATGGTTATTCATTTATCAGAGATGTGGATGAATCTCTATGTCAAAGAATGAGACGACAAAATATTTTTTGCAATTAAGTAAGAAAGCAATCTATTAATTTATGTACTTATAGGAAGAGGAGTTTTTGCTACCCAGCCCATCGAACCAGGTGCCTTTGTCGTGGAGTATAAAGGAGACCTTATATCGGTGGAGGAATGCCAGTCAAGACAATACTCTGAGACGGAGAGTACATTTATTTTTGAGTTTGAATGGCGGAAACATCGCTATTGGTGAGCATTCCGGAAATGTGCAATTTGTAGATTTTTTGGAAAGTTGTTAAATAAAGCAGCAAAATTAGCTGTGATTCAATTAGGGTTTTCTGGGCCAATTACTGCTCACCGATTGCTGATCTCAGTATCACTGAATGTTTAAGTAATTATTGATTTATTTAATTTGTTCTTGACATTGGATAATAACCTACCATGCTTTGTGTCACATTTAAAGTTAATATAGTTAAGTTTGCAGAACCTGACCCAACACTTATTGCGATTTGCAATAAGAAGACAGGACGTATGCTTAAATAACCTAAGTGGCGTTAACCGCCCTGCCTCCCATTAGTTTTTTTTGTAACTTGACATTTTGGGGTAATATAGTACATTTTCTGTGTTAGGACTAGGGATGGGCATTCGATTAAGTTTTATAAGGCGATCGTCGGGAGAATTAACGATAAATTAGTCGATTAATCGTTCATATTTTACATTAAAATTAGAAAATATATATATATTCAAAATGAAATAAAAATACAAATGGAGCGTGTTTTCCTCATTGGGATCATTATTATTAGATGAACAACTCAGTTAAACAGGATCCGTTCAATAGTTATGCGCTACTCTGCTCTAAGCAAAGGAGCATGCAGCTCGAAGCCGGTGCTCATAAACATAACTAAAAATAAACACAACCCAAGTTTCTTCCCAAAATAATAACAATAATAATATCAAAAAAACAACCGACGTTGCCGTGATGCACAAAAACCTCCGTGCTAACTTGGCAAGGCGGGGGAACAACTTTCCACAATCCAGGGGCTTCGATGCCAACCTCGCCTTGAGTGGTAGGCCTATAGTGCTCCCCAAGAAGTCATTTTTTAAATCATAAAGGCCTGATTCCACCGGACGCGTTACGGCAACGTTACGGCTGCGGCACATCTTGGCCGCAGTCTCCGCAGCAGATAGGTTCCACTCTAATCAATGAGACCATTTCCACCGGGCGCGGCTGCGGAACGTCTCAGCAGCGTCCCAGGAGCGGCTCGCCGTGCCGCAGCGCTATCATTCCGTAGCATTTCTATTTTTGCCGCAAGCCGTTGCTGAACCGCGTCAATTTCAACAGAGCAGATCGAGCAGGGCAGGAAGTGAATACGTAAAAGCCATAAAGCATCCGGTCAATTTTCAAAATAAAACACAAGTCTTTATGTACCAAATCATCCTTTTTATAAGGGCAATGGCCGGAAGGACAAAGCGTGGCATTTAATTGCAGTAGTTTTGGGAGTGGAAGGTGAGTACATTAGGTTTAGGATTATTGCGTGATCTTGTGATCTCGTGTGAATACGGCAGGCTCGCAAGGCAACGCTGCGCTGCCGTTACGCGCCCGGTGGAAATGCAAGCAGGGCAGAGTCGCAGCCGTTCCGTGCCGCAGCCGTAACGTTGCCGTAACGTGTCCGGTGGAATCCCCGGGTAATGGTCCCACACTAGTCTTCGCCGTGGCCTCGTCCGCTTCATGATTACATCGCAATGTTCCAATATCCATACTATCCGTACTTACTAGTCTAAGTTTGTGTACGTAGGGCGTTCCAATTCAGATCGGGCGAAAATAAGTGTACTGAAAACGGTCAAATCGCGAAGTGTGTGGCGATGTACACTTTTCGTACTCAACGGCAGCCATCTTAGCTACGTAGCGGAAGAGGCCTGAGCCAGGCTGAGCCAAAGTCGGCGCATTTTCCACATAGCCTGCATTAATAGTCAATTTTTGAGTTTTTATAGCTGCTAGGCGTAAAGAGTTCACCGTTCAAAGCGGGATGTTTATTGCGGGGGAGGAGCCGCAAATTTAAATATTGCCCCTGTGTGGTAAAATGTTTAATTGCGCACTGCATTAGTTTAATCGATGAAAAATGTACGTAATCAACAAAATTCTTAACGATCAATTAGTCGATCGTCGATTGATCATGCCCATCCCTAGTTAGGACCGTTCCACATCATATTTAATAATGTTATTTAGTGTACTATGATGTTTAAATGTCTGTTCTAATGAATATTTAGATAATTCTTTTAACAGATAATTTTCTGACATCCTTTAGTATTGACGCATCCAAAGAAGATGGATCGCTGGGAAGATTAGTCAATGACAACAACAAATCTCCAAATTGCACCATTAAACAAATCGCAGTAAACAACAGGCCCCACTTATGCCTATTTGCTGTGAAGAAAATAGAAATAGGAACGGAAATTGATTACAGCTATGGAGATTCGAAGTGGCCGTGGCGTAATAAGGTAAGTTGGTTGTATTAAGCATCTTGATTTTGATATATTTTGCAAAAAAAATGCGAATAACTTGGAACAAGAACAAGTTGTCACATGCATGTTCAAAAAGAGATGTTACCATACAGATAATACTAAGCTTTATTTTTAACTATTTTCTTCTAGTGATTACACGTGGAGTGATTGCCTTGTGCAATCTAACCTCTGATTGTTCAAATCAATTAAACTCAAGTTTCTAGAGATGCAATATAAAGCTTCCTGAGCATCTGCAAGTTTAACAAGGGTATTTTGAAAATAATCTACTGGCATGAGCTGAATACATTGTGTTTTGATCTCATATTACAGGTGCCAATCAGTCAGTCTCCTGCAGTGGAAGTAGAGTCAAAAAAATCCCTGCTGCAGAAGACACTTCACCTAACAAGTCCGATTTTGCGGATAATGTTGGGACACAGGTAATAGCGAAGTGATGACACTGCTTCCTGAAACTGTGTTACATTCCGGATTTTCAAAGTCATCATGTTTGTTCACGAACTACCCCATGCAGTCCTAAACTCAGATTGTTAAGTAAATTAGCAATTCAGCAGGATTTTGACTTCTCATTTTACAAAAGTATTCCAGTCAGAAATACTAAGCGGGATATAGTGCAGGAGCAGTGTAACATCGCACTGTCGTACATTTCTTGTTTTGTCCTTGTGGGGCCCCTGAAACTGAAATCAGTCTTTCAAGTTCCCTGTCAGGAGGCCAGTGTTACACACTCTTTTCTAGTCTTGCCTTATGGGGCCCTCCCGTTTTTATCTAGGTGAATTTGATTTTACTTCATTAAGAAAACACTTGTCAATATCTAAACTCAAGTTTCTAGATATGCAATTTGAAGCTTCCTGAGCAGTGCAAGATTGACAAGGGTATTTTGAAAATATCCACTGCATCCTCTTGTATTTGTCCTGAGATGTGCTGATACCTCTACATGGGATCATGTCATGTGCTTGGTTTTAGGTTCTGTGCTGTTCAGCAACCGTTTTCACATAAATTAACGTGTTTACCATAAAACGATCAAAATAAAGTGCTTTATATCGGTTTTCTCTGAATACATTGTGTTTTGATCTCATATTCCAGGTGCCGATCAGTCCGTTTCCTGCAGTGGAAGTAGAGACCAAGAAGCTCCCTGCTGCAGAAGACACTTCACCTACCGAGTCCGATTTTGCGGATAATGTTGGGACACAGGTAATAGCGAAGTGATGACACTGCTTCCTGAAACTGTGTTACATTCCGGATTTTCAAAGTCATCATGTTTGTTCACGAACTACCCCATGCAGTCGTAAACTCAGATTGTTAAGTAAATTAGCAATTCAGCAGGATTTTGACTTCTCATTTTACAAAAGTATTCCAGTCAGAAATACTAAGCGGGATATAGTGCAGGAGCAGTGTAACATCGCACTGTCGTACATTTCTTGTTATGTACTTGTGGGGCCCCTGAAACTGAAATCTGTCTTTCAAGTTCCCTGTCAGGAGGCCAGTGTTACACACTCTTTTCTAGTCTTGCCTTATGGGGCCCTCCCGTTTTTATCTACATGAAATTGATTTAACTTCATTAAGAAAACACCTTTCAATATCTAAACTCACATTTCTTGAGATGCAATTTGAAGCTTCCTGAGCAGGTGCATGTCTAACAAGGGTATTTTGAAAAGAATCTACTTCTATGAGCTGAAATATCTTTTTTCAAAGTTCCCTTTCAGGAAGCCAGTGTTACACACTCTTTTCTAGTCTTGCCTTATGGGGCCCTCCCGTTTTTATCTAGGTGAATTTGATTTTACTTCATTAAGAAAACACTTGTCAATATCTAAACTCAAGTTTCTAGATATGCAATTTGAAGCTTCCTGAGCAGGTGCAAGATTGACAAGGTATTTTGAAAATATCCACTGTATCCTCTTGTATTTGTCCTGAGATGTGCTGATACCTCTGCATGGGATCATGTCATGTGCTTGGTTTTAGGTTCTGTGCTGTTCAGCAACCGTTTTCACATGAATTAATGTGTTTACCGTAAAACGATCAAAATAAAGTGCTTTATATCGGTTTCCTCTGAATACATTGTGTTTTGATCTCATATTCCAGGTGCCGATCAGTCCGTTTCCTGCAGTGGAAGTAGAGACCAAGAAGCTCCCTGCTGCAGAAGACACTTTACCTACCGAGTCCGATTTTGCGGATAAGTTGGGACACAGGTAATAGCGAAGTGATGACACTGCTTCCTGAAACTGTGTTACATTCCGGATTTTCAAGTCATCATGTTTGTTCACGAACTACCCCATGCAGTCGTAAACTCAGATTGTTAAGTAAATTAGCAATTCAGCAGGATTTTGACTTCTCATTTTACAAAGTATTCCAGTCAGAAATACTAAGCGGGATATAGTGCAGGAGCAGTGTAACATCGAACTGTCGTACATTTCTTGTTATGTACTTGTGGGGCCCCTGAAACTGAAATCTGTCTTTCAAGTTCCCTGTCAGGAGGCCAGTGTTACACACTCTTTCTAGTCTTGCCTTATGGGGCCCTCCCGTTTTTATCTACATGAAATTGATTTAACTTCATTAAGAAAACACCTTTCAATATCTAAACTCACATTTCTTGAGATGCAATTTGAAGCTTCTGAGCAGGTGCATGTCTAACAAGGGTATTTTGAAAAGAATCTACTTCTATGAGCTGAAATATCTTTTTTCAAAGTTCCCTTTCAGGAAGCCAGTGTTACACACTCTTTCTAGTCTTGCCTTATGGGGCCCTCCCGTTTTTATCTAGGTGAATTTGATTTTACTTCATTAAGAAAACACTTGTCAATATCTAAACTCAAGTTTCTAGATATGCAATTTGAAGCTTCCTGAGCAGGTGCAAGATTGACAAGGGTATTTGAAAATATCCACTGCTCCTCTTGTATTTGTCCTGAGATGTGCTGATGCCTCTGCATGGATCATGTCATTCTTGTTTTAGGTTCTGTGCTGTTCAGCAACCGTTTTCACATAAATTAAGTGTTTACCGTAAAACAATCAAATAAAGTGCTTTATATCGGTTTCCTCTGAATACATTGTGTTTTGATCTCATATTCCAGGTGCCGATCAGTCCGTTTCCTGCAGTGGAAGTAGAGACCAAGAAGCTCCCTGCTGCAGAAGACACTTCACCTACCGAGTCCGATTTTGCGGATAATGTTGGGACACAGGTAATAGCGAAGTGATGACACTGCTTCCTGAAACTGTGTTACATTCCGATTTTCAAAGTCATCATGTTTTTCACGAACTACCCCATGCAGTCCTAAACTCAGATTGTTAAGTAAATTAGCAATTCAGCAGGATTTTGACTTCTCATTTTACAAAAGTATTCCAGTCAGAAATACTAAGCGGATATAGGCAGGAGCAGTGTAACATCGCACTGTCGTACATTTCTTGTTATGTACTTGTGGGGCCCTGAAACTGAAATCTGTCTTTCAAGTTCCCTGTCAGGAGGCCAGTGTTACACACTCTTTCTAGTCTTGCTTATGGGCCCTCCCGTTTTTATCTAGGTGAATTTGATTTTACTTCATTAAAAACACTTGTCAATATCTAAACTCAAGTTTCTAGATATGCAATTTGAAGCTTCCTGAGCAGGTGCAAGATTGACAAGGGTATTTTGAAAATATCCACTGTATCCTCTTGTATTTGTCCTGAGATGTGCTGATACCTCTGCATGGGATCATGTCATGTGCTTGTTTTAGGTTCTGTGCTGTTCAGCAACCGTTTTCACATGAATTAACGTGTTTACCGTAAAACGATCAAAATAAAGTGCTTTATATCGGTTTCCTCTGAATACATTGTGTTTGATCTCATATTCCAGGTGCGATCAGTCCGTTTCCTGCAGTGGAAGTAGAGACCAAGAAGCTCCCTGCTGCAGAAGACACTTTACCTACGAGTCCGATTTTGCGGATAATGTTGGGACACAGGTAATAGCGAAGTGATGACACTGCTTCCTGAAACTGTGTTACATTCCGGATTTTCAAAGTCATCATGTTTGTTCACGAACTACCCCATGCAGTCGTAAACTCAGATTGTTAAGTAAATTAGCAATTCAGCAGGATTTTGACTTCTCATTTTACAAAAGTATTCCAGTCAGAAATACTAAGCGGGATATAGTGCAGGAGCAGTGTAACATCGAACTGTCGTACATTTCTTGTTATGTACTTGTGGGGCCCCTGAAACTGAAATCTGTCTTTCAAGTTCCCTGTCAGGAGGCCAGTGTTACACACTCTTTTCTAGTCTTGCCTTATGGGGCCCTCCCGTTTTTATCTACATGAAATTGATTTAACTTCATTAAGAAAACACCTTTCAATATCTAACTCACATTTCTTGAGATGCAATTTGAAGCTTCCTGAGCAGGTGCATGTCTAACAAGGGTATTTTGAAAAGAATCTACTTCTATGAGCTGAAATATCTTTTTTCAAAGTTCCCTTTCAGGAAGCCAGTGTTACACACTCTTTTCTAGTCTTGCCTTATGGGGCCCTCCCGTTTTTATCTAGGTGAATTTGATTTTACTTCATTAAGAAAACACTTGTCAATATCTAAACTCAAGTTTCTAGATATGCAATTTGAAGCTTCCTGAGCAGGTGCAAGATTGACAAGGGTATTTTGAAAATATCCACTGCATCCTCTTGTATTTGTCCTGAGATGTGCTGATGCCTCTGCATGGGATCATGTCATGTGCTTGGTTTTAGGTTCTGTGCTGTTCAGCAACCGTTTTCACAGAAATTAACGTGTTTACCGTAAAACAATCAAAATAAAGTGCTTTATATCGGTTTCCTCTGAATACATTGTGTTTTGATCTCATATTCCAGGTGCCGATCAGTCCGTTTCCTGCAGTGGAAGTAGAGACCAAGAAGCTCCCTGCTGCAGAAGACACTTCACCTACCGAGTCCGATTTTGCGGATAATGTTGGGACACAGGTAATAGCGAAGTGATGACACTGCTTCCTGAAACTGTGTTACATTCCGGATTTTCAAAGTCATCATGTTTGTTCACGAACTACCCCATGCAGTCCTAAACTCAGATTGTTAAGTAAATTAGCAATTCAGCAGGATTTTGACTTCTCATTTTACAAAAGTATTCCAGTCAGAAATACTAAGCGGGATATAGTGCAGGAGCAGTGTAACATCGCACTGTCGTACATTTCTTGTTATGTACTTGTGGGGCCCCTGAAACTGAAATCTGTCTTTCAAGTTCCCTGTCAGGAGGCCAGTGTTACACACTCTTTTCTAGTCTTGCCTTATGGGGCCCTCCCGTTTTTATCTACATGAAATTGATTTAACTTCATTAAGAAAACACTTGTCAATATCTAAACTCAAGTTTCTAGATATGCAATTTGAAGCTTCCTGAGCAGGTGCAAGATTGACAAGGGTATTTTGAAAATATCCACTGCATCCTCTTGTATTTTTCCTGAGATGTGCTGATGCCTCTACATGGGATCATGTCATGTGCTTGGTTTTAGGTTCTGTGCTGTTCAGCAACCGTTTTCACATAAATTAACGTGTTTACCATAAAACGATCAAAATAAAGTGCTTTATATCGGTTTCCTCTGAATACATTGTGTTTTGATCTCATATTCCAGGTGCCGATCAGTCCGTTTCCTGCAGTGGAAGTAGAGACCAAGAAGCTCCCTGCTGCAGAAGACACTTTACCTACCGAGTCCGATTTTGCGGATAATGTTGGGACACAGGTAATAGCGAAGGGATGACACTGCTTCCTGAAACTGTGTTACATTCCGGATTTTCAAAGTCATCATGTTTGTTCACGAACTACCCCATGCAGTCGTAAACTCGGATTGTTCAGTAAATTAGCAATTCAGGAGGATGTTGACATCTCATTTTTCAAAAGTATTCCAGTCAGAAATACTAACCGGGGGTTAGTACAGGAGCAGTGTAATAACTAAAATTGATTTTACTTAATTGAGAAAAAGCCTGTCAAACTTCCTGAGCAGGTCAAATGTAACAAGGGTCAAGTCATGCTTGCTCACAAATTGATTATTTTCTGTATGTTCAGGTGTTTACTTCCCAAGTAACTTCCCTAGTGGATTATTCTGACAGTGATGATTCCATGGAAGTTGCTCCAGAAAAGGTAAGGAAAGTAAACATGAATTTACATAGATACTGTGGATGCCATTATATGATTCATAAGTGTTTCACTTTTTATCTTTTCCAAACGATGTCAAGAAAAGTGGATAACAATACATTGACATACATTTATCACCAGCTGGATAGTGAATCAGATTCTTCAGGACCCCAGTACCATTCAGATTCAACTTTAGTTGATGAAACTGACGATCCTGATTCTCTAAAAGCTCATTCCAGTGAGCAATCATTTTTCGTGCCAATGCTGAAAAGGACCAAAAGTATTCTGGTAGGCATCTGAATCTCTGAATAACATAAGATAGTTGAAGTCACATTCTCCCTCACGTCTTTAACTTTTAATTTAATTAATTTAAAAAATTTGGATAACCTTGACAAAACTAATTTTTTGCAGATGAAGGATAGAGTACCAGATTTTTCCAATAGTCTCTACGATTCAACTGATGACAGCACAGAGTGCAATTCTCCCAAGAGTGAAATGGGGGCCAAAAGGCCAAGGAGAGACCGCTGCTGTCCTGTGAGTCCCTTTGTTCATAATCCTTGAAATGTCACATTACTGAATTCAACATCAGGTTTACTGCCTAGACCCTGCTTATAGACCATGCATTAGATCTGTGCTATTAAATATTGAAAAGTGTCAGTTTTTCAATTGGAGTCAGAAATTCAGAGGTTGTGTTAATTTGATTTGATTTTTTCTTCTTCAAAAGATTGGATCAGATGACTCAAGTTTTGACAGTGAAGATGACTATATTCCACACCCCAGTGAGGAAACCACAGACAGTGACGGCTTGGAATTATCTATGAAGGCTAAAGCCAAGAAAAAAAGTACATCTGCTGTTAAAAGCAGAAGTAAGTCCACCAGTCAGAGCAGTAAGAATGCAAGCCACAACAACAGTGGGTCCAGAGAGAGTACAAGCTTTGGAGATGAGTGTATTCCACAACCAAGTGAGTCCAGCACAGACAGCAACAGCAGCTTAGAGTCATCCATAAAAGATAAAGAAAAGAACAAAGTTACATCCAATGTCAAAAGCAGAAGTAAGTCCATCAGTCAAAAAGGGTTTGCACCCAGTCAGAGAAGAAGTAAGACGTCAAACCAGAGCAGCTCTGGGTCCAGCAAAAGCATAAGACAGAACTTTGTAACAATAGCTGATGAGAATGAGGAAACAGTGGTGCAAACACATATTAATGAGGATTCAAGTGTTCCACTGCCCTTTGAAGAAGAGCTATGTGTTTATGTTAACCCAGTTTTAAAAGGGGAGGATGGATCAAGGAAATACAACAAGAAACATCGCTGCTTTTACTGTGGACAAGTTGTTCAGAAAATGTCCAGACACTTGTTGCGCAAGCACAGTGATCAAGTAGATGTAGCAAAGGCATGTAGTTTGCCAAAGAACTCCAGTGAAAGAAGGCGGCAGTTAGATTACATCCGAAATAAGGGGAATTTTGAACACAACATTGATGTTTTGGAGAAGAAAAGAGGCAAGCTTATCCCATGTAAACAACCAACAAAAAAAAGTGAAGGAGGAAAATTTGCTCATTGTGTGTACTGCTACGGATTGTTCACAAAGCGAGTGATGTGGCGACATTTTCAAGTCTGCCAATTCAAGCCCCAGAGTAATCCTTCAAAACAGGGTAAAACAAGAGTTCAAGCATTGTGTGCATTTGCTGAACCTGTTCCACAAGGATATAGCAATGCATACTGGAAGTTCCTAAGCAACATGAACCAAGACAACATTGCAGTTGCAGTGAAGAAAGACCCCTGCCTCCTCAAGTATGGCTACAGATTATTCAGGAAGGTTGAGAAAGTGATCAGCCAACACCAGTTTGTCCGCCAAAAACTGCGAGAGCTTGGCCGATTGCTCCTAGAGGTGACTAAAAGTAAACCTGTTAAGACCATAAGGGACCTCATAAAACCTGGGGAGTATAATCGAGTTGTCAATGCTACTGGATGTCTTGCTGGGTTGAATGAAGAAACGGGAACATATAAAATACCATCACTGGCTCGCAAGGTTGGACATAGTTTACATTCCTTAGCCATGTATCTCAAATCTGAAGGATTAAAGGAAAATGACAAACAGGCTGTGCAAGATGCTGATGACTTTGCAGCTCTGTACAAGGAAAGCTGGAAATTTGATATTGGAGGTCTAGCGAAAACTCAGCTTGACCAGACCAAATGGAACGCCCCTCAACTCCTACCATTTACAGAAGATGTAAAAAATCTTCATTCCTTTTTGTCTGAAAAACAGCTGCAGGACTTGAATGCCCTGAAAGAAAACCCGTCACCTTCAAGATGGAAAAAGCTTGCCAAAGTATCGCTGACACAGGTTATCCTCTTCAACCGCCGTCGGGCAGGAGAGGTATCCAGAATGCCTCTGTCTGTGTACTTATCCAAGGATACATCAGAAACACATGAAGATGTTAATTTGGCCCTCACAGCGCTTGAGCAGAAACTTTGCAAACATTTTTTACGCATGACTATAGTAGGGAAGAGAGGAAGGAAAGTACCGGTTCTTATAACTCCACTCATGAGAGAATCACTTGACACTCTAACAGAGAAGCGAGAAGAATGTGGAGTGCTGAAGGAAAATGAATACTTGTTTGCCCTGCCCCATTCTATCCACTACCTCCGGGGATCAGACTGCATTCGGCAGTTTGTGAAGGAATGTGAAGACATCAGAAATCCCCAGGCGCTTACCTCAACAAAATTAAGAAAACACATTGCCACTCTCTCAGCTGTCCTCAATCTCAAAACAACAGAACTTGACCAGTTGGCGGATTTCCTTGGACATAACATTGCTGTCCACAGGCAGCACTACCGCCTTCCAGAGGGTACCCTACAGTTGGCCAAAATAAGCAAAGTTCTCCTGGCATTAGAACAGGGAAGGCTAGGAGAATACAAGGGCAAGAGTCTGGATGAGATCCAGCTTGATGTGAATGGTAATTCCTCCTCACACTCATAGCTCATAATTTTTTTGAGGTGTACTAGTATAGGGTATTAATTCATTTAGCCAGTGTCTATGGGAAGGATGGAGTGCATAAATCCAATTTTGTAAAATAATAATTTTCTCAGATGCACCGTCAATTAATTAATATTTGAGTTTTAAATCTCTGGCACTTAGGTGCCGCATTGTTGCATATTCAGTGGTGACTGTAGTAGGCTTTACAAAATGAGGATTTTTGTGGTCGATTACAAATTATGTATAACACATTTTCTGTCTATCATTTTAGAGACTGTTGATATAGAGTGTTCGCAGAAGAGTTCAGAGGAGATGGAGGGTTCAGAGGAAGACATGGACGGATCACAGGAGAAGGAAGGTATGTGCATCTCATTGTTCTGTATTTAGTTTTGAGTTATTGATTGATTAATTGATTTCAACTTTATTAAACCCGTAAGATAATTTGATATTGAAGATTGTCACACAAGATTTTTCCTTACATTTTTATAAAAAGACAAGTTAAGAACACACTTAAAAGATAGCAGACATGTATAAATCAGTGAAGTGCAAAGTTCTGGAGCTACATGTGTGTTAGAGTCTGGTAGCCACAGACAGAACAGACTTGCTGAACCTCTCCTTTTAATTTCTGGGCTGCTGTTGTCTTTTGCTGCGGCTACTCCTTAGGCTGTCCAAAGAGCTGTAGACGGGGTGAGACTGCTGCTATAGAGTGTTCGCAGAAGAGTTCACAGGAGATGGAGGGTTCAGAGGAAGACATGGACGGATCACAGGAGAAGGAAGGTATGTGCATCTCATTGTTCTGTATTTAGTTTTGAGTTATTGATTGATTAATTGATTTCAACTTTATTAAACCCCTAATATAATTTGATATTGAAGATTGTCACACAAGATTTTTCTTTAAATTTTTATAAAAAGACAAGTTAAGAACACACTTAAAAGATAGCAGACATGTATAAATCAGTGAAGTGCAAAGTTCTGGAGCTACATGTGTGTTAGAGTCTGGTAGCCACAGACAGAACAGACTTGCTGAACCTCTCCTTTTAATTTCTGGGCTGCTGTTGTCTTTTGCTGCGGCTACTCCTTAGGCTGTCCAAAGAGCTGTAGACGGGGTGAGACTGCTGCTATAGAGTGTTCGCAGAAGAGTTCACAGGAGATGGAGGGTTCAGAAGAAGACATGGACTGTTTACAGGAGAAGGAAGGTATGTGCATCTCATTGTTCTTTATTTGGTTTTGAGTTATTGATTGATTAAACTTTATTAAACCCCGAAGATTACTTGATATTGAAGACTGTAAAAAAAAAAAGAGGAATAATAGCAATTATTATTATCCCCATTTATGAGGGCTCTGTATGCTCGATTGTATGTTAGCTGCTCCAGTTGTACAGCGGAGTCGGGGGTGTTATCATTAAGCCATGTTTCAGTGAAAACAAGCACACAGCAGTTATTTACTGTCCGATACACTGATCTCAGCAGTTGTATATGATCCATTTTGTGGTCCAAGGATCGTACATTAGCCAGGATGATGGAGGGTATGGCTGGGCGGGTTGGACTAGCTGCTAGCCTAGCCCGGATACATGCGTGCTTGCCCCTATTCTGTTTCCTTGCACACTGCTTGTGACGCCTCCTTTTCAGGGGAGGGGTAGCAGTCGAGTCCGGTGTGATCGCAGGCCGGCGGACTAATCCGAGTTCCCTTAGTGTCTCGTTGTAATGTCCATAACATTTTATATCTTGCTCTTACAGAAATATAGAAGAGCCTGTCGACAAAGTTTGTTACCCTTGATTTTATTAAATTGTGTTATGGTTGATTTACAGATACATCCTGCCCTGCCTTTACTCTAACTGCACTATAAATCCGTTTTTATTTTCACTTTGCATGGCTTGGTTTTATTGTATTTCACAGAAGTGTTGTTTCTAGAGTAGAGAAAAAGGTTTTAGTTTGCACAATACACTTTCTTAAAGTAGAACAACAAGTTTAAGGAATGTTAATATACTGTGACATGCACCATACCTGTATATGCTTCAAATTACATAATTATAAGACTTTGAAGTCATACATTGGATGGCACATCATCCGGAGACAGTGCTGCTCAATAAGTTACAAGTTCTCTATTATCAATATCCTAATACAGTCAACTCACAGCTACTTAATATTTTAAATCAATATCTGTTTAGCTTTACTGAATTATGTATTGTCTTCACCTAGATGCCTGTGAGACAGAGGCGGAAGGAAGAGAGTCTGCAAGAAAGAGAGGTGAGCTCAGAGCACACAATTTGGATCCAATTGTGGGTCAGTGCGCCTTTTTTCATCCTTTAGGTCCCTTATCACCTTTTCAATAAGGATGGCTCACTGTCGTGTCGTCAGATTCGCACAAAACACTGCGGAACCCTATTGCTAACTTTTGTTTGCAGATAGGAGACAAATATTTGTTAAACGTCATTATTGACATTAATCTCCGTCTATGATTTGAGCCAGCCAAGTGCAACAAGACACCGAAAACAGGCCCATATTAACAAATAAAATAAAATATAACAAAATGATGAGTGCTTCCATCCTTATGTAGTTCAGTGGGTACGATTTGTCCTATGTAAAACCAGATTGTATATGAATCAGGCAACCCTATAAATGCACCAATTGTGTAGACTACAGTGCAGAATAGAAATGGCAAAGTAAATGTCTCGTGAACTTTCGTATGGTGAATTCACACAGGACGATCCATGTTCCTCTCTTCTGAAATAGCTCTATCTCACTGATTAGGCCAAACCTTCTGACCACATCTATCTTACTCCTTTCCATCTCCATGCAGTAGTTGTGTTGTTGATCCTGTAGTCGCTGTGGCTTCTTAACCAGTATATTAGCATTAAATCCAGAAAACATACATGTTGCTGTAATGATCTGATAATTAAAATGCACTCTGTCTCATTAGGCAAAAAAACTGTAAAAAAGCGAAGCTGGACACAAGAGGAAAGTGCTGCAGTGGAAAGGCATCTGGGGAAGTTTATCAGAAGGAACCAAGTACCAGGTAAACGTGACTGTGAAAGTTGCGTTGCTGCAGAATCAGAAGTCCTTGAAACCAGAGACTGGAAAGCCGTCAAATATTTCATAAAAAATCGAATCTCTGCCATGAGACGGAAACTTCAGTGAACAGTTGTTTTCTCTCTTATCCACCTTTCCCTGAATGTCATGGTGGGAAAATGTTTAACCTTTTGTTATTTTTTTCTTTTGAGACATGTTTATCCGAACTTTATTCTCAAAACACATTTCAAATTGACACTTCACTACACCATCAAACCAGTAACCACTGCACCACTAACCCAACTCCCGAGTATTATCTTCAAGCTTATTATCTTCAAGTGTTTATTTCGTCTTTTAGTGAAAACAGCAAAAACATAGCTTTAAAATATAAGAACAAGCTAAGGAAGCTAACTTAGCTCACTTTTGTGTTCAACGACTCGTCAGTTGGTTTTGTTCAGGAGTTCAACCAAAAAATGTTATTCTTTGAGAATAAAATTGAAACAATGGAAATATTCTGCTAGTTTCCTTGAGCCTCGTGAAGATATAAAGACTAGAAATATGTGTGTACAAGTGGACCTCACAACGTTTTTGTGCTAGTAATATGTGTGTGTACAATTGGACCTCACAAGGTCTTTATGCTAGAAACCGGACCCCATAATTGGGCAAAAAACTTTTTGGACAAAAGTTTGGAAAT
Organism: Ammodytes dubius; assembly: GCA_026122265.1. NCBI lineage: Eukaryota > Metazoa > Chordata > Actinopteri > Uranoscopiformes > Ammodytidae > Ammodytes > Ammodytes dubius. The sequence goes on along the minus strand of CM047507.1, from coordinate 30,824,765 downwards.
CTTTAAATTTGAAGTGCTGGTAATTAAAAAGAATTTTTTTTTAGCTTCCCTGATTTTTTACAGAGCTGTAGGAGCACTGGAAAGGGTGGACCCCACAATGGGGGGAATACTGTGTGGACCCCACAATTGGGAAAGACAAGAATGTGTGTGTGTGTGTGTGTGTGTGTGTGTGTGTGTGTGTGTGTGTGTGTGTGTGTGTGTGTGTGTGTGTGTGTGTGTGTGTGTGTGGGGTGTGTGTCAAATCAAAAGCTTAGAACACCTAGTTAGAATGTTCAGACTCTTTAGAATGGTCTTTTCCCCCAATAGGTTGTTTTCAGATGACGTCACACCATTCGAATTTTTCACGTGGAGGGCAGGAAGTCCCGAGCCAATGCAAGTGAGCGGCGACAATGCCTATGTTTTGTTCGGTGTACGGTTGTTCAAACCGTTCAAACAGAGAGAAAACCAAAGTTGTGAACCATAAAAGGGGTAATACAAGACATCTAACGAAGAAGCGCTGCCAGGCATGGATTAAAAACCACCTGAAGTCCGTGGAGAGGAGTCTGTCAATTGCTCGTGTTTGCAGTGATCGCTTTGTGAAAGGTAAGTTACATAGCTTGCAAACCTTAGCTTTAACCGTCAAATAGACAGAACATGGGGGTGATATCACCGATATCACAGGGAATAAAGCCATCTAGCTAGATCTGTTATATAAGATGTTAGTTAAAAGCTACATGCTACAGAGTACCTGCAGCAGATAATGTCTTCGATTTACCATAAGCTAGCTAACGTTAGCTTGAAGCTTCATGTGTTATCGTCATCACCCACCCTGTTCTGTATGGTTTGTCTTCTTTTTATGCCGGAGATAGCTACAGGAGTTGTTTATAAAGTATCGATTACACTTAATACAATACCGTTACCGTAACCCTCTGCGATGTATTTGGGTGTTTTATCTGTAAGTCTCACTGTATGGATTTACAAGCTACTATTTTGATATGTGTTTCATTCAGGCTGCCCGAGTGCTGTCAATGATGTAGAGTCCTACAGTCAATCTTGGCTATGACAAAGGTAAACAAGTGACTGAGGCACCTCTTAAAAGAGAGGAAAGAAGGCAGTCCAGTGAAGCTGAAGCTACCTGCACCAACATAGATGAGCTACCAGAACCAGAGCACTTGAAAGGTAAATACAATTTTAATACCTATGTTGATATTGCTACAATCATTATTTTGACACTTCACATTTTTGACTTCATTAGTGGTATTACACTTGTTTAAATTATTTCTCTCAACCTTATCCCCTTTGCCAAATATACTATGTAGATGCAGCTGCCTGCACCAACACAGCTGCATTGCTGGACCTTGGTGTGAGGGGGGAACCCAGAACCTGAACACTTGAAAGGTAAATAAAATGTAAATGCCCATGTTGGCAATTCTAGATTTGGCATTTTAACGCATATTTACTTCAGTGGTACTTATTTTGTTTAGAACTAACCTGTTATTTATTCTATTTGGTGTTCTAAATTATCTCCAAGGTACTAAATGATGTACTGTTTATAGATGAAACAAATGTGTTTTGTTCAGACATGATTTTGACCAACTTCTGGATACAGTGGAAGTAGAACTGCAAACTCTAAAACTATATACTCAGTGGTGTGGTTGATAACTTGTCTTTATATGTTGTATACATATATATCTATTTTTTTTTTTACATTGCATTCTTACATCATATAAATATGAAATGTAAATGTTAAACTGACAGAAGTAAAGTAAACTATTTCTTTTAACCTTATCCCCTTTGCCAAATATTCTATGTAGATGCAGACAGACCTGAGCATGGACGATCTTAACAAGATGGAAGATGCTATGAACCAAGCATCAGCGGAGCTGAGCGACCTCAGAATTAAAGTACTGGACACAGTTTACCCAAGAGGCTTTTCAGAACAACCAAGACAAAACTAAGTTTTACACAGGACTGCCACGTTTCTTAGTTTTGATGCAAGTGTTTCAACTATGTGAGCCATACATCACCTGTAGCCCTAAGAACATTTGCTAATGTGCGTATTCTGCAGAGCAGGGCAATGCCCATTGCAAACATGTCAGTAAAAGGAGGTGATCAGCTAAAGTAGATTGATAAGATTGGTATAATTTTCTGTGCATTATCAAATCTTTGACTGTTGTCCCACTGGAGTAAATATCTCCTAGGGCTGTCTTCCCCCTCATCCCTCAAAAGGGACAACCAGTTGACAACCACTGAACCATATCTAGTAAATCCTGTCAGCCAGCCACACACTTGCTCATCTGTTTTTCTATTGTATTCTTAAGTTTAAAACAGTCATAAATATCTAATGTAATAAACCTTTTTATATATACTTGTCCATTCATCTGTTCATTCTATTGTGTAAAGAAGCCATACATATCTCTGATGTAATACCTTTGCATATAAACTTTCCTCCCCATAGATACAGTAATGGTGTGTGTTTGTGGAAGTGACAGAGGGAAACAAGCCATGAGTATAAGGAAATGCATAATTTAATTTTAAATAAACTCCCAGTAAACAGGATGCACAGGAGGGAAAAATGTTGTCAGTGAATATGAAGGCATTGTAATGCAGGACAGACCACAGGTGTACTCTGCTCACGCACAATTCTCTCTACAAAGAGGTGGCAGTAGTCAACATCGACGATGTGGAGCTGAGCCTGTACTTGATAGAAGTAGGCATGCCTCTTGTCCAGCGTCACAGTTCCCCCATCGTTGACGAGACAGAAGCCCTGGTCCCCAGCACACAGGCGTAGATTGGCCTCCTCGTCTTTGCTGTTTGGGCCCTAAAAGTTCACAATGAAAAAAAGCCACATTCTAGTGTAAATAAGCGTTTGCAGTTCAACATTTCTGAGGGGAGGATCCCCAGGATCAGATGTCAAAATCCCTATACCTACCTAGTTATTTATACTGAACAAATAACTAACCTTTTCTCTATTTATGATTTATTTATAAGATTTTCAATACGATATTCAAAACAGACAGTGTATAATTACGTACACGTGCGGTGAAGAAATTACAAAGTAATAATATAAAATATTATTGTGAGGATATTTGTAGACATAATATAAAACCACAACAAAGAACTTACTTTTATCTCACAGATCTCAGTTCCATGACAGGTGCATGTGACACATCCATCTGGTGACGCTCCCATGTACGGCCATTTAGGATTCAGGGTTAGGGTTACAGGAGAAGCTCTGGTGGTGCAGACTTTGCAGTCCATACTGCTTTCTGTCAGTTGCCTCATATTTGCATCCATACCTGTAATGAATAAAAATAGAAAAAGAAAATTGTACAATAATAATTAGTAACTGATATACAAAATGGCAATCTTAAACATACCTCAAAGCCAGCCTTTTCCAGTGTATGAGGCATAATGCGCAAATTGTAGATTTTCACACCTGTGTTGTCCTTACCGGGCGTTACACCTTTTCTTTGCCTAAGTAATACCCTGACAGGGCCATAAACGTTGATTGGATTAGCTAGTAATTGATATAACATGCATATTATACCAATAATTATTTAGTTTGAGCTAAAGTATTGTGTTAAACATGCCTTGGGTT
>CM047507.1:30798685-30816185 GCA_026122265.1 Ammodytes dubius | reverse complement strand
ATGTCAACAAAGACAATAAGCACCATAGTGTGGGGGTATAGCTCAGTGGTAGAGCATTTGACTGCAGATCAAGAGGTCTCCGGTTCAAATCCGGATGCCCCCTGTGTGGATCATGCCAAGAAGCTTCCTATGCAACTGTGTGTTTAGAGGTCAAGCTTGGTATCCCAATATACTAAATATTGTGGTTCCCTGACCCAGAAGTGGATCCTATCATTGATTTGAATCTAAGGTGGATGAGGATGATATTTCAGAATGTTTTGAACTTTTCGATTTGGTGTCCGTCTTACAATACATCCATGGACGTGTACCTAGAGTTTTAGAGGTAATGCAGTAAGTAAGTATGTTGTCAGGTGGTAATGCTAAAGCACAGGGGGCATCCGGATTTGAACCGGAGACCTCTTGATCTGCAGTCAAATGCTCTACCACTGAGCTATACCCCAACACTATGAGCAAGGCGTCAGTATGTTTGTTCAGGTATCAGACAGGACACGTGTGAGCTCGGAGTTGAATAAACATTGATCACGTGCTATTCTCTCTCACACACGTTACATCAACAGAGACAATTATACCCATAGTGTGGGGGTATAGCTCAGTGGTAGAGCATTTGACTGCAGATCAAGAGGTCTCCGGTTCAAATCCGGATGCCCCCTGTGTGTGAATTATGCCAGAAAGACACCTGTCTCTGTCTATCTACTGACATGGCCAGAATCCTAGACAACTGTTGTCTTGAGGGCCAAGCTTGGTATCACAATATACTGCATATTGTGGTTCCCTGACCCAGAAGTAGATCCTACCATTGATATGAATCTAAGGTGGAAGAGGATGATATCTCATCTCTTTCTATTGGGTGTCAGTCTAATAATACATCCATGGACGTGTACCTAGAGTTTGAGAGGTAATGGCACTTGTAGAATGTTATGTAAATGAAAGATTTGAGTGCCGTCTTCCAAATCGTAAAGGGTCGAGGCCAAAGCAGTCTCAAACTCACACAACATATCCGCAGCCATCTTTGATGTTAACTATCACGGCTTCGACGTCGCATGCACGTCACTGTCGTCATCCGGTTACGTCCGCCCCAGAGCACCATACAAAGGGCTCTGGCGCGCCCATATTAGATAGAACCAATTGAAACGTGAGTCGGGATTTCTGGACTTTCTGAAAAAGCTTCAATGGAGCGTGTCCAGACCAACAGGCGCAGCAAATTTAATATACCAGCGCCTAGTGGCAGGTCTGGGAATGCCAGGCGTGACACTGTTATCATTCTAGGCTTGAATGACTGTGCATAATTGATTGTCAGGGGGCATCCGGATTTGAACCGGAGACCTCTTGATCTGCAGTCAAATGCTCTACCACTGAGCTATACCCCAACACTATGAGCAAGGTGTCAGTGTGTTTGTTCAGGTATCAGACAGGACACGTGTGGAGTGGCACGTGTGAGCTCAGAGTTGAATAAACATTTAACGTGCTATTCTCTCTCACACACTACGGCCACCTTACATCAACAGAGACAATAAGCATCATATTGTGGGGGTATAGCTCAGTGGTAGAGCATTTGACTGCAGATCAAGAGGTCTCCGGTTCAAATCCGGATGCCCCCTGTATGAATTATGCCACAAAGGTTCCTATGCAACCGTGTGTTTAGAGGCCAAGCTTGTTATCGCAATATACTGCATATTGTGGTTCCCTGACCCAGAAGTAGATCCTACCATTAAGGAATTTTCCGGGGGTCTAAAGCCCTTGAAAGTTCCCTCTTTTTTTCCTTTCTTTTCTGGTACCCTGATTTATGTCCAGGTCCTGGCATCACTGAGCTTGCTAGGTTAGCTTGCTCATCATCAATACATAGCTAACGCTTGTTTGGTTGACCTTCTGCATGCAACGGTTTTGAGGGGGAAAAAAACGACCCATGATATTTCTAGTTTTTCAATATAAAATGTGATATATTTTACCCAAGTAACAATGAATAAAATGTTTTATTTTATTATAGAAAGTTATCTTGCGAATATAGCGTTCATAATAAAGGTTGGCTAAGTTGGGTCTTCTGCAACAAAAAATAAATAAAAAATTCTCTCTCTGTGCCCCCCTTGGTGGCTGGGCCCTAGAAAGCTTTCCCACTTTCTACCCCTTATGGGCGGCCCTGGCTCTACCACAAGTCAAATTATTTCTATAGCACATTTAACAACAACAACTCATTTTTTGTGTTAAAGGCCAATGCAACAAAAGTGAGTCTTCAGCAACATATTAAACCTTTTTTAAACTTGTTTTATTTTTTTTGATAACTTACAAAAACAAACAGCCAGTTTATAGGGATCTGTTAGTAGCTCAATAGCTGTTAGGATAAGTTCAAAGAGTTTATTTTTGATCACACAGACCAGGACGACCATGTTTTACATACTTTTGATAATCAGTAACACAAGTAAACAATGTAAGTGAGACATACAGTAAAGATAATAAGTAGATTGAGTGTTTGTCATAACCATTTCAAACAGCAGAGGTTTATACTATAGTTCATGTTACACTACAATGAAACCTTGTCCTGATGATACATAGACGGTCTTATCTTTTTTTTGTATTTATTGCAGTTTTTTCTTCCTTTTTTTAACAACACACACAAACAAGCAAACACCTGAACCGTCACAACATACAAAAAAAATTACCCAAAAAAATACACTACAAAAAAATATACATATTTTTATTTTAAATGCCAAAAAAACTGAACAAAAACTTTAAAAAAAAAAAAAAAAATTACGAAAGAAAAAAAATAATCTATCCCTGTACGTTCTTATCAAAGTGTCTGAAGACGTATGTACTTATGTTGGACCATCGGTAATGTTTTCTCTTTCTCAGCCAGAGAAGATGCTCCATCTTTTTGAAGTCGTCTTTGATTTCTCCTGAATTATCTCCAAAAAGCTCCAACACTTTCACACAAGAAAACATTTAAAAGGCATATATACTCACTCAGTCATTGTTATCCAAAACACTTTCTGTCAAAATCTGTGAAAAAAAAATCTCTTCACGATCCACTACCTAGTCCATCTATAGTGTGTATTTATACACAGCCTAGAGGCTCTGAAAATGGCCGTAATTGAAAAGGGAGTTCGGTTTTTTGACTCAGTTTAAAAGCGTTCTGTAACACTGCGGCTGTGGTGAAGTGTGTAGGGCGGTCGTCCACTGGGTTACAGGGTCGGTGGTTGGATCCCCCGTCTCCCCGCCACATGTCCAAGTGTCCCTGGGCAAAGAGACACTGAACCCTAAATGTCTCCCGATAGTTAGCTTGCACCCTGCGTGGTAGCTGCTGCTATCGGTGTAAGAATGTGTGTGTGATTGGGTGAATGTGTACAAAACAATGTAAATTGCTTTGGGTCTGTGAAAAACAAGGGAAAAGAGCTATATAAGTGGAGACCATTTAAAGGTCACTATTCAAATAATGTCTAATGTGTTGTTATTCAATATTGTTCAAAAGACACAATCATTGAGCTTTAGAGGTGTAGTTGTTAGAGGCACTATATTAACTGTTAATCGCTGCTCTTCAACAAGGTGAATTCACAACAACCTATTTGTGGTTTGAAAAATTGTGTTATTGTCTTGTTAAATGTTGCCTTTCCATCTTTTCTAAGAACAAAAAACACCTTCAATTATAATGTGACAGTTCCCGACAGGAGAGATCTGTTTTCATGAGACTGTAAGTGATGTTTAAAAGGATATTTTCGGCCCTTTCAAAAGGCAAAGAAAGATAAGAAAAAGGGAGTGAGTGTGAGAGGGATTGGCTCATAGATAATTTCAGAGAGTGTGACCCTTAGACAATGCTGTGATCTATTGAGGTTGTTACTCTTCTGACTCACTCTCCACACAGTCTAGTAGTGAAGTTATTGCCTTTTCTTTGCTTATTTTTACAGCAGCAGCAACCAGTTAGGGTTCAAGACAATGAGATAGAGACCTTTCCTTTTTGTATGTGTGTTTTTAAATGTATTTCTTTTGATATTGGTTGAGTTCCGAATCGCATACTTTCTACTATATAGTACGTAGAAAAAAGATTTAGGATGTCCCGATTCTTGTGGCCAGATTTAGGATGGTTAGAAGTACCCGGATGTCCTACTTCATGCGGCCAAGATTGTTAGTGTTGAAAAGTGCATCCTATTTGGGCGATTCTGACCCACAATCCAGTGCGCACGTGAAGTGACGTCACATCGACGAAGCCTCCATATGAAAACAAACAGGGATGCGACGGATATAACAGCAAGAGGCAAGATCAAGGCGCAATATTATGATGAAATAAGAGAGTAAAAGTATGTCCCAATAGTATGCCTACTGCATCCTAACTAGATTATTTTTATCGTCAGATGTAGTATGTAGAATAGAAAAAAGAAAGAGTATGCGATTCGGAACGCAACCATTGTTTTTCAGAGTGTTCAGAAAGGCACCAGCAAAAACAAGGTAGTCATTTTATTATCATTATTATAATTAAAGGTGTGGAGTCAGAGAGATTCTCGAGCCATTCTGGAGAGAACGCTTGTTGTCAAAAATCAGTGAATATCTCCTCATGATCTGCTACATGGACTGGTGTGTGAGCGAACCCAACCTGACTCACTCTCCACACAGTCTAGTGAAGAAGTTATTGTGTTTTCTTTGCTTATTTTTACAGCAATAGGTCATTTTGGGGGATGTTTAGCTTCTTGCGTCACACTGGGGTTCAAGACAATGTGATAGAGAACATTCCTTTAACTGTGCGTGCATTTTTAACTTTGTATTCTATTATTATTCATTTGATTGTTTTATTATTACTATTGTGTGTGTGTGTGTGTGTGTGTGTGTGTGTGTGTGTGTGTGTGTGTGTGTTTAAACAAACTTGTTTTGACTATACAGAGACATTGAGAGTTCAGAAAGGCAACAAGCGTTCTCCAGAATCGCTGACTCCACCTTTAAGGCAGGGTTAAGGTTTAAGGTTAGTGGGTAAAGCAGTGTGTGTTGTGTGTGTGTGTGTGTGTGTGTGTGTGTGTGTGTGTGTGTGTGTGTGTGTGTGTGTGTGTGTGTGTGTGTGTGTGTGCATCTGTGTTAGCCTATCCATGTGTGTGTGTGTCTGCGAGACTGTCCATGTGTGTGTGTGGGTGTGTGTGTCTGTGTGTGTGCGTGTTAGCCTATCCATGTGTGTGTGTGTGTGTGTGTGTGTGCATCTGTGTTAGCCTATCCATGTATGTATGTGTGTCTGCGAGACTGTCCATGTGTGTGTGTCTATGTCTTTCTATCTGTGTACTAGACTGTCCATTCCCTTCACTTTTCCCCATTAGCACAGGCTTGCATAGAAGCCGTTCCAACCGGTCTGAATCCACTGAAGGCTCCATGGGTCTTGGGGTACATCTCCCTGATTCTCCCCACGCAGCAGAGGGGGACGACGGGGTGGGAGTCGCCGGTAGGGACCCCAAACCTCCAGGAAATGTACTGTCTGTAGGCGCAGTGTCGCAGTGCAGAGGTCTAGAATAAATGAATGAATATATTTAATTTTCAGACAAATTCAAATTCGACAATGTCAAAATAATAAAAATTAAAAAATTGGTCAAACATTTTTACATTTTAAATTAATACAAAACAAACCAAGAAAATGTTTAAAAATATTATTCAAATTAGTTAAATAATAAAGAAAAATAAAACGTTTGTCTGCGTTCTAAATCTCATACTTTTTCTTTTCTCTATTCTACATACTACAGCTGATTATAAAAAGAATCTAGTTAGGATGCAGTAGGCATACTATTGGGACATACTTTTACTTATTTATTTCATCATAACATTGCGCCTTGATCTTGCCTCTTGCTTTTATATCCGTCGCATCTCCGTTTGTTTTCATATGGAGGCTTCGTTGATGTGACGTCACTTCAGGTGCGCACTTGATTGTGGGTCAGAATCGCCCAAAAAGCATGCTGACTTCAACACTATAAAAATCTCGACCGGATGTAGTAGACATCCGGGTATTTCTAACCATACTAAATCCGACCACAAGAACTGGGACATCCTAAATCTTTTCTTCTACCATACTAAATAGCAGAAAGTATGAGGATTGGAACGCAGGGTAATATTACATTACATTACATTTTATTTAGCTGACGCTTTTATCCAAAGCGACTTCCATTAAGTTAATTCAACCATGAAGGTACAAACTCAGAACAACAGGAATCACGTCAGCACTATAGCTTCAAATAAACCAAACTACATAAGTGCTACATGGAGATGTAACAAATGCAAAACAATATTATTACTTTAAATTTGTTGTCTTACGTCTGGCGTAGTGAAAGGGTCGTGGTAAAGCAGATTCAAATCTCTAACCCAACTGCCATTTTCTCCCCAAATCCTCCACCCCAGCTTTAAGAATAAACATTAGAAAATGTAGCAAATGTAAAAAATATGATAAAACATTTTCTTACGTCTGGCGTAGTGAAAGGGTCGTGGTAAAGCAGCGCCGCCTCCAGCAGAGCGCGACTCAGCACCAGCTCTTCAAACAGGGGCGATGACGTAATGCAGTCTCCATGGCTACGCCGACAACACAGCTCCTCGTGTGGCAGGGTGGAGGTACTGCAGTGGCAGCGCGCACACTTACACCAGGACGCAGAGACAGGTTTGGGGTTCGAATCCGAGGGTGTGTGGGGGTCAGAGGGGGAAGGGGAAGGGGAAGGGGAAGGGGAAGGGGAAGGGGACATTGGTTGTAGTAGAGAGAGGGTGGCTTTTAGATGTCCTATGTCCTCCTATTGGGATGAGAATATATCAAATCAAATCATTTTTTATTTGTTATTTGTATCGCACTTTTCATACTGGAGAGTAGCTCAAAATGTCTTACAGAGATATCACTGAAACCATTTGTTATTTAATTTTTTAATTTTAAAAGGTGGAGTCAGTGATTCTGGAGAACGCTTGTTGTCAAAATCACTTTTTGTCAGAATCTGTGAATATCTCCTCACGATCCGCTACCTGTCTGTACTGTGTGTGCTGAAACAAAAATACTCCACTGTTAATACACAGCCTGGGCTCTGTAAACGGACATGTTGTTAGTTACGGTGGGTCTCCCTCTGTCTACATACCCTTTGTTTACATGCCAGTTTACAGAGCCTAGGCTTTGTATTAATACTGGATTATTTTTTTCAGCACACACAGTATGTACAAGTGGCGGATCATGAGGAGATATTCACTGATTTTGACAAAAAGTGATTTTGATTCGACAATAAGCGTTCTCCAGAATCACTGACTACACTTTTAAGTGTTTCATTGGTAAAAAGTGAGTGACAGATAAAAAAAAAAAAAAAAAAGGTAAATCAAATCAAATCAGTTGTATTTGTATAGCCCAATATCACAAATAGACATTTGTCTCAGTGGGCTTTACATTCCATACAATATGATACAATATGACACCCTGCCCTTACACCCTTAGCTCGGCTGAGAAAAAACTCCCAGTAAAAAAAAAAAACTTTACTGGGATTTTAAAAAATTTAGAAATCTCAGGGAGAGTTGACAGAGTAAGGGATCCCTCTCCCAGGACGGACATACTGCAATAGATGTCAAGGTAAATCTACCTGTCGTGGCTGGACAGACTTGGGTTTGATGGTTTGTAAACTTTTCTTCAATGATCTTTTCACCAGTCGGAGGTTTCTCTCGTCCACGTATGAAACACAGAGGATGCACTGAAACGACAGGTCACATGATATCATTAGAAGGGTCAGGAAAAAGTTTTAGATTTAGTATTCAAATATAATATCAATTACAATACAGGTTTGCATTTAAAAAGTTAGTGGAATAAAGAAGTATATATTTTATTAAAGTATCAAACCTACAGTGCAAAATGTATGTGATACATACAACTAAATGTTTAATTTAAAAAGAAAAATCGGGACTCAGGTAAAAAACAGCTTGGTTCCAGGACAATCCCGACAAATCGTTATGGTCACCGTATAACACGCAAATGAAGGCGACATAATCAAGTCGTGAAAAATAAAAATAAATAAAAACTCTTGTAGGGAACCATGCAGCTAAATTACTCGCCTGTGTCCACATAAGTTTCCCAAAGGGGACAATAAAGGCAAGGCAAGGCAAGTTTATTTATATAGCACAATTCAGACACAAGGCCACTCAAAGTGCTTTACAGGGGCAAGATTAGAATACATAAAACACATTATAAAACATTTAAAAGCGAATAAAAGAAGCAGATAAAATAAAAATTGCAGGTTAAAATGGAAACAAAAAAGTCTTCAGACTCGATTTAAAAGAACTGAGAGTTGAATTGAATAGAAATGGAATTGAAAAAGCATTAAGAATCGCCATGTCAACCACATCAAAGCGTTTCATCACCTTCTGTGTGTCTAGCACCGCCTCCACTTTCCTCTCTGAGTAGTTCTGACCAGCTTCAGCAGAGTAGCAACTGGTTCCTATCAACCAGTCCAGTAACATGGTGGTCTAAAGGGGGCACAGACACAGACAGACACAGACACAGACACACACAGACAGACAGACACACAGACAGGTAGGCAGACAGACAGACAGACAGACAGACAGACAGACAGACAGACAGACAGACAGACAGACAGACAGACAGACAGACAGACAGACACACAGAGAGAGACAGAGACACAAACACACACACACACACACACACACACACACACACACACACAAACTCTAGATGTCAACGCTCCTTTCCTAGCCCCTCATTTATAGAAGCTACGGTGGCCTTCATCATCACAAAAACATTTAAAAGGATCAGAGACCAGAGACAACCAGTCCCAGTTCAGATCTCCTATGAAAACCAATTCATTGTATTTAACATTAGCCAAGGACTCTGATATTGAGGATAATGTATCTTTTAATGCCGACGGAGGTCTATAACATCCCACTATTGTCATAACACAACCTTTAGTAAATTCAACTTTCAACACAAGTAATTCATATTGTTTAGGAAGGACAAGAAGCTATAGTTACTAAAGATGGCATCATCATCCACCACTGCCTCAAGTCTTTCCACAATATCAAGTGATGAGGTGAAGATGTATTTAGTTATTTATTCTATAGTACTTCTTCTTCTTCTTGGTCTTCCAACAGGTGCATTTCCCCAGGACGCCCACTATATATAAAAACACGTAAAGCCGTTAAGTTTGTCCGTTCTGTGCTACTGTAGAAACATGTCGGTGCAACATGGCGGTCTCAGCGCTCTGCTCCTATGTAGATATAAAAGGCTCATTCTAAGCTCATAATTTTTTTTATTTTCAAGCAATTATACACTTATTAAACCTGCAGTGTGTAGAATTTTGGGTTTTATTTCCTTGCAGATTTTGTAGAAAGTAATTATAATATCCATAAGTACATTTAGTTTAGTGCATAATAGCTGAATTTTTTTTTTAGAATTATTATTTTTTTCCTTAGAAAGTGTCTCATATATGTCCATATTTCTGCATATTTTGGACCAAGGCCTAGTGCCGCCATCTTGAAAGTGTCATAGTTGGAATGTCATCAGGTGCATTGTTTAAAATTTTGAATTGTTCTTGTCCTTGAAGGCCACTGTAGCTTCTGTTATTATTCAAAAGGGGTGGGGTTACCCAGGGGGCGTTGCATTCTAGAACTTTGTAGAACTTTCTTGATGATGTCATATTACACACTGCACCTTTAAGACATACTTTTGAATACTATATTACATTCACAACAAGTCTGTTCTGAAAAACACAAATATATATTCTACCCACCAGAGCGTAGTACGACACTGTTGATCCAATGTAGATGATCAACTGGATGAAGCTGAATTTTCCCGCCTGAAACACATCAAGACGTCAGTTGTCCGGAGTTTGAACCACAATTATACACTGTAACATTTGATAATAATAATAAGAAGAAGAAGAAGAAGAAGAAGAAGAAGAAGAAGAAGAAGAAGAAGAAGAAGAAGAAGAAGAAGAAGAAGAAGAGAGAAGAAGAAGAAGAAGAAGAAGAAGAAGAAGAAGAAGAAGAAGAAGAAGAAGAAGAAGAAGAAGAAGAAGAAGAAGAGAAGAAGAAGAAGAAGAAGAAGAAGAAGAAGAAGAAGAAGAAGAAGAAGAAGAAGAAGAAGAAGAAGAAGAAGAAGAAGAAGAAGAAGAAGAAGAAGAGAAGAAGAAGAAGAAGAAGAAGAAGAAGAAGAAGAAGAAGAAGAAAAGAAGAAGAAGAAGAATTATTCAACCTTACTTCAAGGAAATCAAAAATCAAGGAAGCCGAGTGCCTTGAAAAAGCTAAGTAAATATAACTATTCTTCTTAAGTTTTTTATACCTAATATCTTCTTGCTTAGTTTGATTTATTTTAGCTAAAACAGTACAGTAATATTCAGAGAGAAAAAAATCTGAATATCGTAAACTTACTGTAAGTCCGAAATGTAGAAGACAATAACTTCTAAGATTACAGAAGTTATAAATAAGGTTTTTCCGTCTCTTCAAAGTAACACTGCTGCTTATTGTATTTATACTAAACATAACTCAGTTTAATAAAGAAGAGAGGATACATTGATCTGTTCATCTTTATGTCCGTGCAGTAAAGTTCTCTGACAAGCTGAACTTATCCTCAGGCTAACTCGTGAACTGTCAAATAAAACAAAGATTTATGAAACCCTCACAAAACGTTTATTCTGGGCTAAAATCACGAGTTCAGTTTCCGTTTTATTAACGCTAAATGATCTGACTGAAAGTAGGTCATCCACCACAGGCATAGACAGTACACAGCAAGAGATGTGGGTTCCGTTCCGAATCTCATACTCTTTCTTTTTTTAATTCTACATACTGCATCCGACGATAAAAAGAATCTAGTTAGGATGCAGTAGGCATACTATTGGGACATACTTTTCTCTCTTATTTCATCATAACATTGCGCCTTGATCTTGCCTCTTGCTTTTATATCCGTCGCATCCCCGTTTGTTTTCATATGGAGGCTTCGTCGATGTTACGTCACTTCAACGTGCGCACTGGATTGTGGGTCAGAATCGCCAAATAGGATGCACTTTTCAACACTAACAATCTTGGCCGCATGAAGTAGGACATCCGGGTACTTCTAACCATCCTAAATCTGGCCACAAGAATCGGGACATCCTAAATCTTTTTTCTACCGTACTATATAGTAGAAAGTATGCAATTCGGAACGCAACCCTGGTTTGACCAACAACGGGAAAAAAAAAAGTTTGACCGTTTAATCACAAACAATATTCTAGTTGTATCTTGTTAAAGGTCCTCCAAGGAACTTTTTTCTTTGTTCATTCTAGCGCCCCCTTTGGACAAAAGCGGTAGTGTTTTTACCACGCCAGCTGTTGTTCCTGGGGTGAGCGTATACCCATGACAAAGACATTAAGAAAAATTATATAAAAATAGCATTCTTTCTTTGCACTCATGGTCTCGTTTGCTGTAACATGTAATTTCTGATCATCAGAGGAAAAATTAGACTGTTTCAGAATTATTTCAAAGTTCCACGTAGCACCTTTAAGAAATAAAATGATAATAACAATACAGAGCCAGGGGAGGGAGCAAGTAATACAAATTTAAATAAATTAAATACAGCGATAAAATTGTGTGAAAGAAACTCACAAATTAGAAGAAACACTTTTTTTATTGTTGGTAATTTGAGTTTAAATTTTTTTTTTTTTTTTTTTTAGATATAGACAGTTTTTTTCATGCATTATAAACTCTCTCCCCCGGGTTCCAATTTTATTTTTTATTTTATTAATAGAAAAATATTCAATATTATTTTTATTGCCCTTTAATGTTCCTAATATAATACACCGTTGTTTAAATTTAAAATAGGGAATAAAATGTGAAAAGACAACCAACACGCACCTGTCCATAGACCATAACATCAAACCGGATCCCAAATGCTTTGTAGAGAGTCCGCTCCTCCACTCCGTTTACTGTGCTGTACTTTGCATATCTGATCATCGGACAGGAGATATGATGAATTATAATAACATAAAGCAGCTTTATTTACAATAGGTTGTTAGATAGTGTGTGTGTGTGTGAGAGTGTGTGTGTGTGAGTGAGTGAGTGAGTGAGTGAGTGAGTGAGTGACTGACTGACTGACTGACTGACTGACTGACTGACTGACTGACTGACTGACTGACTGTGCGTGCGTGCGTGCGTGTGTGTGTGTATATGTATGCTTGTTAGTGAGTGAGTGAGTGAGTGAGTGAGTGAGTGAGTGAGTGAGTGAGTGAGTGAGTGACTGACTGACTGACTTGACTGACTGACTGACTGACTGACTGACTGACTGACTGACTGACTGACTGACTGACTGACTGACTGACTGACTGACTGACTGACTGACTGACTGACTGACTGACTGACTGACTGACTGACTGTGCGTGCATGCATGCGTGCGTCAGTGCGGGTGAGTGTGTGAGTGAGTGTGTCCCACCTGAAGTTGAGTCCTGGATAGAGGGTCCTGTTGCTCTCCTTCTCGTCCAGCCGTCTGAAGCCGTAGCTGGGCAGACATCGCTGCATGAAGCGGTCCAGGTTACAGTCCCAACTGATCAGGATGCCTATCACGCCCCCTGTGGACAAACCAGGACATTGAATAACCCTTAAAGGTGCGAACACACTGCACATCGCCGCGCGGCGAGTTTACAGAGAAAGTCAATGTATTTCGAGCGGCGGCGGCCGGCGGGCGGCGGCGGCGGCGGCGGCGGCCGGCGGCGAGCGGTTCACGCGGCGCGGCCAGGGGCGGCGCGGCGCGGCGCGAATGCTGCGGCGCGGCGCGAATGCTGCGGCCGCCGCAGAAGTTGAAAATATTGAACTTTTCGCCGCCGGCCGCGCCGCGATAGCCAATCAGCGTTGAGCTCCTCCCGACGTCACTCACTTCGGGACCACGTGCACATTCAATGACTCATCGGGCGGCGGGCGGCGGCCGGCGGCGGACACAAATGAGCCAAATGAGCCAAAATTATCAGGCGGCCGGATCCTGCGATTCCTGCGGCCACCGCCGCGCCGCAGAGTGCAGTGTGTTCGCACCTTAAAACCTCACTAAAGGGGGCACCTTTAGCTCAGTTGGTAAGGCGTCTCCCTCCCGGGCCGGGCCAGCAGCAGACCCGGGTTTGATTCCCACCCGCGGTCGTTCTCTGCATGTCGCTCCCCTCTCTGCCCCATTTCACCTGTCTCTCTGCACTGTCAATAAAAAGCATAAAAATGCAAAAAAATATCTTTAAAAAAAATAAAAATAAAAAAAAAACCTCACTAACACACGTTTACTTCCAGCCTTGGGGTAACCTGAGCGCAACATAACGCTAACCATTTTTTTTTTTTTTTAGACAGGTGTTAATAACAATTGCACGAGAGCTAGCAAGTAGCTCATTTGTATCTACAGTTCTCAGGCAGCCAGATACAATATCAGAGAATAAGTTATACTCTGTTCCCCTTTTTCCAAAACTCACATAGAAGATCCGGATAACAGAAGATCCAGCCAAAAAACAAAATACTTTATTCTAAAAAATTTAAAAATAGGTTGACTTTACAGGACAAAACCTACCTAACTTCTATTCCTATTCTTTACAATGCTGTGTTTCCACTTTAACCCACACAGACTGGAGAAAGTTTTGTGTGGCAAGGCTTCTCTTTTTTTCAGTTGTTTCATTTCAACTTGTTGAGGACAGGAAAAGGTCGACTAAGGGGAAAGTGGAAGTCAGAGTCCCTGTAAACCCAAATACATAACATCCTCATAACTATGTAATTTGGGGAGTTTGTTGCATGGTCGAAATTTGGAAAATAAATTTGATTTTTTGATAACTATTTGAGGCCAGGTTTATAGAGGCTTCAAGAACCTGGTCTAGAATTGTTCTTGCATACTTTTTTTTTTAAGATAATTTTTTTTGCATTTTCAAGGCTTTGAAATTAAATGGGTAGACAGAGAGGGGAATGACATGCAGGGAACGACCCGGGCTGGATTCTAACCCGGGTCTGCTGTGAAGAGGACTGATTTTGTGTGTCAGAATCTGGCACATTGACATGATGGACTCAGGTTTGATTTTGATTT
Source organism: Ammodytes dubius (assembly GCA_026122265.1). Classification (NCBI taxonomy): domain Eukaryota; kingdom Metazoa; phylum Chordata; class Actinopteri; order Uranoscopiformes; family Ammodytidae; genus Ammodytes; species Ammodytes dubius. The sequence continues at coordinate 30,802,195 of CM047507.1, read as the reverse complement.
TGATTTTGATTCAATTTATTTCAGACATATCAAAAAAAGAAAAATGAAAAGCATGAAAATACAATAAAAAAATATGTTCAAATGATTTCACAAAAGAAATAAAAATAAACAAATAACATATTGAATTGATATGCCTGAAAAGGAGTAGGAAGAAGTATAAACTTATTTGATCCTACCCCTTTAATAAGGTGCTTATGTTGTGCAATGTGTGTTAAAAAATAAAATAAAACGTTTTAAAAAATCCATCCACCTCCACGGCCATGTCTTTGAACTTCTCCCCGCTGTCCCTCACTACGTCTCCCAGCCTGAAGATGGGACACAGCGGGTCTCTGCTCCTCTGGCAGCTGCTCAGGTAGGCGCCGCTCATAGACGGCAGGATGTTCCTTCTGCAACACACAAACATACACTATAATGTGATATTAGAATAGATAATAATACATTTAGAAAAGACAAAAGAAAGAAAGACAGAAAAAACAAAAAAAACATTCTTAAGGTTTGGAATAAGGAGATAGACTGCTTTGATTTGTGGCTCATGGAGTTCTGGAGAAAATACGTTATGAGATTTCAGGGAAAGCAGAACATTTTAAACAGATATGTGAGCCTTTCCTGGACTATATAGCTGAAGTGACCTTCTTGACACCTTATTGACTTTATTTTTTGCCTAACATTTAGCTATAGTTTAAACAATGTACTTAGAAACCTGTTAAGTAGAGTACGCCATGTTAGTTGATCATTTTATCTGGTCTTTTGTTTCTTTGTTCACTTTTTCAGTTGTTTGTTTGTTTTCTTTTAAAAAATTATCCAAAAATAAGGTATTTAAAAACAAAAATAAATTTAAAAAATCATGTAGAAAGGGAAGGTGTAATCAGCGAATATTTTAACCTTTTAGATCGGTGTGAACAATGACACTATGAATTAAGTTGACACCTTGTTTTTTTTGTTTTTTTAACTATTTATGTCATGTACAGGTATGTGATGTTGCATAACTATGTGAACGAAATAAACTAAACTAATAATAATTATACAATAACTGTGGAAAAAATTGGCACAAGTTTGCAAAACAGCGAAAAAACATTTAATATCAGTGTCCTTCAAAATAAAAAAACGGAAGAAAAAACTCTTTACTCTTTGCAGCTGCACGACCTCAGAACATTGAAAACATTCACATCAAATAGATAGATAGATTTCTACTCATAGGAATTCTTGTCTCTGCCCACACAGCTGTGTCTCAGTTATGAATCAGACCCTGAGTTCCAATCTCCGTACTTCCCTACTATTTAGTACGCCAGAAAAAGATTTAGGATGTCCCAATACATGCATGTCAATTGTAGTATGCTGAAAATACATAAATGCCCCGCTCATTTCAATAGCATTTTGGAGTATTTGTCTTTATTCTCGACATTTCTCGACATAATGAAAAAAAAAATCTTCCTTCCTGATTTTTTTCTCTCTCCTGTCTGTGGCCCTAAAACTCTTCTGTACTTTAGTATGTAGTGTAGTAAAAAGACTAAAACTCTTCTGTACTTTAGTATGTAGTGTAGTAAAAAGACTAAAACTCTTCTGTACTTTAGTAGGGGAGAACGGGTAAGTAGGCACACTTTTTACTCTAGTGAGAATTGCTTATCACCTAAACATCTTTCAATAGTCATTCCTACATTAAATTGAAGCTTAAGATGTTGGCTTGAAATATGTACCCCTCACTTTTTCTATGTTATTGTAATAAAGAAGAAATTAATCATCAAAGACACCCTTACACATTGTTGTCAAACACTATGGGGTTGTTTGTCACAATGTTATCTTAATGGGAATAATCTTAAAAAGAAGGCAAGAAGGTAGAACTAAATTTGAAAGTTTAATTGCATTGTCAAGTTGACAAATAGGCCTACATAACTTACTGTAGCCTTGGCAGCTGGTCTAGTTTTGGGATGCACTGGGTTGTTTTGATTTTGTTGCCCTTTTTTATTTTGCATGCTAGCTGCCTTTTCCTGCTCTATTCTTTCCTTCTCTGGGGTGTCAGTGAGGATACAGCTTGACAATTTCTTTCGTTATTGGGTTCCTTTTCTGGCTGCAGCCTTGAGATAACGTGTGACAACCAACCCCCCAAAAAATGTGACGACCAACCCCAACTTGAATTTCTTGCTAGCATCAAGGCCAACAACCATTTGACAACTAATTAGCTTGCTAACCACAATCTAAAATATAGTTTACCCTTCACACTTTGTATGGGTAACAAGTGTTTTGTTATAAACCCATTGTGTAAAAGCCTAGAAGAAAAATACTGAGGAGCTAAATATTTTCAATTTGACATGAAAAACACAAACAGTCGTCTCACCTGAAATTCAGCAGTCTAACTCCAAGGAAGACTATGTAGGTGACCTCTGATCCCAATTCTGGATATTTACATACCAAAATTTCATAGACAGCGCCTTCTGGTTCCGAGATATAACGATTGTGACAACCAACCCGTGTGGACAAATTACCCCGTTCTCCCCTATGTAGTGTAGTAAAAAGACTAAAACTCTTCTGTACTTTAGTATGTAGTAGTGAAAAAGAAAGAGTAGTATGTAGTGTAGTGAAAAAGAAAGAGTATGTGATTTGGAACGCAGGGTGAGTTATAGTGTTCTCACCGGATGAAGTTGAATGCCGGGAATCGGATGTTGTTCTTGATGAGAACGGTGAAGTTCTCAGCTGCTGCTAACAGAGCCGGTCTGAAACAGGGAGAATTATAATCCTTAGACACTGGAGACACATACGGTTTATTTTAGTAACAGAGACACAGAATGAAATGTACAACTTAACCACACTCAAACGGTGTGTCTCCCAACAAAACTGTTTTGTTTTTTTGTTTTGTTTTTTACGATTTTTTTTGGCATTTTTACTTTATTAGACATTTATTTAGTCATTTTATTGATACAAAAAAAAGTAATAGACAAAAGGGATCTTTATAAGTAAAATACATTTTTTTAAATAACAAAACTCCCGGTATGTTTATCAAACTGCATTTGTCATGCACATATTGGGACATAACTAAAACAATTTCTGGTACATTAAATACCAGGGAAGTATTGAAAAGTTGTGTTTTTTTTGTTTTTTTTAATCCTGTCAAAGGGTTTATTACTGGGAGTTTTTTCTCAGTCGAGCTCAGGGTCTAAGGGCAGAGTGTCATACTGCATAGAATGTAACACTGAGAGAAATGTCTATCTGTGATATTGGGCTATACAAATAAAACTGATTTGATTTGATTTGGTTTCACACTGTACTATGATCACTCCTAAATGAGATATCACAATATTATCAACATACAGTATTCACTTAGGGGTGTACCGTACTCACTTTTGTTGCCAGCACTTTAGACATTAATGGCTGTGTGTTGAGTTATTTTGAGGGGACAGTACATTTACACTGTTATACAAGCTGTACACTGACTACTTTACATTGTATCAAAGTGTCATTTCTTCAGTGTTGTCCCATGAAAAGATATAATGAAATATTTGAAGAAATGTGAGAAGG
>CM047507.1:30776185-30793685 GCA_026122265.1 Ammodytes dubius | reverse complement strand
GTGCGTGTGCATGTGTGTGTTTGTGACGTGCGTGTGTGTGTGTTGTAGCCCTATTGTGTTTGTTTGCAAACATTCGGTCTACATGAATCTTTGTTTACAGCAGTTCCGTACAAATTTGGCGGCTCAGAGGACCAAGGTTCAGAGACAAACTTCTTCTTTGGACCTTTGAAAAATGGCCAACTGATAAACCCTCACATCTGCAAACCGATCATTGCCACATTTTTTTATCATGCTATCTCCTGAACGACTGTACAGCTCTACTTCTCAAAGAGATAACTGCATATATTTCTATTATATTATATTGTACATTTTCTTATTTTAATTTTTATGCATTTAATTCTGTTCTATGTTTATTGTTTATTATGTGTACACCATCAGACCACAGCTAATGCTTGATATGCCATGCAACAAAACCCAGTTCTAATGCTTATTATGATTCTGAGCCGTCTTGAAAAAATATTCTTGATAATTAATAATAATATTTTAACACAAATTTGAAAAATCATTTAATTGTATCTTGACTTAAAGCAGATAGAAGTTGTACTCGTGTCCAGTCCATAATTTCATCTCCCCATGGTCCTCTTGACCTCTGTGAATATTTTTGTCATCTCTAACATACATTTTCCTTTATTTATTCTCGAAAGATCAATTGAGGGTTACCCTCTTTTACAATGACGTCGAGTCAATTACAGATACACAATATACAATGAGAATACACAACAAGCTTTACAAAGAGACAACAACAACTAAAACATTCAGATCAATTGAATAAAGCAGAACAATAGCCTAATTAAAACAGTTACAAGTGGAGTGGGGCTGATTCAAAATAATAACTTTAAATTGGTTATGTTAAAAACAGTTATGAGTGTATTTATTTTAATTGTATGTTGTAGGCTGTTCCAGGAGTCAGGGGCACTGTGGCTAAAAGCAGTTTTACCAAGGTCAGACCGGGCGTATGGAACATATAACATGAGCATTTCAGTTGAGCGGGTTTGATAAAGCCCATCTGAAACATGCACAGTCACGAACCACAAGCTCTTCTATAATGATTCTCAATAGCAAAAAAGCGAAGCAGGCTACAGCTTCCGCCCAGCCCTTTGACCCAGGCCTGCCCAGTGGTCAGCGTCATCCGCGGAGGTGACAGCAACTAAAATGGCCTCATTAAGGGTCTCTAAGTGGCTTCTGGGTTTCTCTGTCACTCCTGAAAGAAGCTCTGGAAGTATATAAGACTAGCCATCTGGGATCGTCTGGGACAAACTTGAAATCTACTGATCATCAAGCAACTGAGCAACAAGTGAGTTTTGTTTCTGCAGGATTGGTGGATATGTGTTTAGCTTGAGGTCTGCTGCAACCCTCAGTTCTTTTAAATTAAATCGAGTCTGAAGACTTTTCTGTTTCCATTCTAACCTGTACTTTTTATTTTATTTAAATGTTTTACTTCTTTTCATTCGCTTTTAAATGTCTTCTAATGTGTTTTATGTATTCTAATCTTGCCCCTGTAAAGCACTTTGAATGGCCTTGTGTTTGAATTGTGCTATATAAATAAACTTGCCTTGCCTTACTAACAAGTTCTGCTTTTCCCTCTTTCTCAGCAGAAATGACTGGAGCTGCTGTGTCCGTGTGCCTACTGTTCCTCCTGTCTGTGTGTTCAGGCTGTTACATCTCTAACTGTCCCATCGGTGGAAAGAGGTCCGTCATGGATGCACCGCTGCGCAAGGTGAGCAGAAAAACTCAGACGCACCAAACTGACAAACGTTTGCTATAGATTCAGAGAGGCTTTTTCTTTAGTGTAACTTTTTATAATCTCTGCAGTTTACAACGGCCTCTATCCTTATACTCCTTTGATTCTGATAAGAAACCACTCACAACTTGTGATCCCTCTTCCAAGACATACAGTTTAATCAGCGGTGAGCCGGCGACGCATTAAAGTGGACAGAATGTAAACAGTTCCATCTAGGTGTCCATACATCAGGGGTTAATCCACACCTATGGAATGTTCTCCAGCCAATCAGAATAGAGTATTCACACTGACTATGGTATAAATGGAAATAACTGTAGTAATTACTTTATTGAAACTCAGCCCATTCAGATGAAAGAGTATAGTCAAAACTATTGTTCTCACCCCCAAAAAAAAGAGAAAATTATCAAATGTGGACTCAATTTCAGACAGCTCCACACAGACATGTTAGAACTCTGCATGGTGGGGGCGCCTTTAGCTTAGTTGGTAAGGCGTCCCCCTCCCGGGCCGGGCCCAGCAGCAGACCCGGGTTCGATTCCCACCCGCGGTCGTTCTCTGCATGTCACTCCCCTCTCTGCTCCATTTCAACTCTGTCTCTACACTGTCAATAAAGCATAAAAATGCCCAAAAAAAAAATCTAAAAAAAAAAAAAAAGAACTCTGCATGGAGAACTTGCATTCAAATATCAGTCTTGATAAATCCATGGTGTCCTCCTCCACCAGTGCATGTCATGTGGCCCCGGAGACAGAGGCCGCTGCTTCGGCCCTGGTATCTGCTGTGGAGAGGGCCTCGGCTGCCTGCTCGCGGCCCCAGGAACGGCTCACTGTGCGGAGGAGAACTACCTGCTCAGCCCCTGCCAGGCCGGAGGGAGACCCTGTGGATCGGAGAGAGGACGATGTGCTGCTTCAGGACTCTGCTGTGATGCAGGTCAGTGTGGTAGTGATGGGAATTTTGGCTCTTTTTAGTGAGCCGGATCATTTGGATTGGCTCACCAACAAGAGCCGGCTCTTTCGGCTCCCAAACGGCTCTCCATATAACAACATGTACTTTTTATAATTCAGCCAAATGTAGCCCCTTTTGGACTTTGGATTCGTATGTGTAGGCCTACACCACTAAAATTATTCAATACATCCTTTGTACTGAAGTATTCAAAGTAAAAAAATGTTTTTCTAATAACAAGAAATTGCGTAGCTGATTGTTTTCATTGCTCTTTGAACCGGCTCGTTCGCGACCGACCCATCACTACAGTGTGGTGGAAATAGAGTTTGAAGAGCAGACAGTTTTAAAGGTTGCGGGGTCACTAGTGAGACACGAACACACCTATGTAAGGACTTGTGTTCGACTTGTTGTGATGAAACGATCTGTCTAGTAGTAGAAGATTAAGACACGTGATGCACCCCACACATGAGATATAAGACACTGTTCTGTAGCTATCAAGAGGTGCCATGCGGTCTCAGTCTGCTGCTTCGATGCTACCATGAAATCCTCTGTATGTCTTCTGGAAACCATAATTTTATTTCACCACAGAAAGCTGCACCATGGACCAATCTTGCCTCGTGGAGGAGGAAGGAGACGACCAAAGCAGCCAGTTGGAAGGCAGTGACTCCGGTGACATCATCCTCAGGCTCCTGCATCTGGCCGCACACTGACACCCCTCCTCATCCAGTCCTCCAATGAGCTGCCCCCAAACACCCAGGGCTCATGGGAAATGTAGTTGTAGTTCATATAGTTGTGTTTCTCTGTTTGTCATCATCACTCTGAATTAGATATACTTCTGTAGATATATTTGTATGTATGAAAATAGGGATGAATTCTGACAGTGGTCATCCAGATATCTGCATGTTGAAAATAAAGATTTTAGAGAGGACCGAGTTGTGAGTGTTGTTTCTTTATTTTTTAGATCCACATGACTGACATTCTGTATCCTTTTGTGTGTAGAGCAAAGAGCAAGTCAGCACAAAGGTTATCATGTTATGGTAACGATGCTGAATCCAAAAGCAGACAGAGATGATGTTGGATATATAAAAAAGGTTTATTTATATATGAGGTGGGGAAGAAGGTAGTGGATGAGGAAGCCAGGGGGAGACCAAAACCGGGAAGCTGGAGAGAGTGATCCGGATAAAAATTAGGTTGTGGTCAACAGCAACAGGCAACAAGAAACAAGAAACGAGAGACGAGAGAGAGGGAACAAATAAACTGGAGCCAGGTACGTAATAATTACCGCAACCTTTGTTTCTTATTATCTCTCTGGCTGACCTTATCTTTGGAGGTGGATCTGATCATGGCTCTGCTGTTGGGAGAAGGGGGCTGGAGTTGACCTTAATTGGAGACACCTGTGGTTAATGATTTCAGCACTGGGGTTCGAGGGTATAAAAGAGGCAGATAATCACTCCTCAGTCTCACTGCCTTCACTGTCTGTCACCATGTCTTTCTCTGGAAAATACCAGCTCGAATCGCAGGAGAACTTTGAGTCTTTCATGAAGGCCATTGGTAAGATACACTATCACTTTTCTTCAAGAACTGTTAGTCCTTTTTTTTTTAGATCACTGGCTTTGAATTGTTTACTTTTACTGTTTGTAAGATGCTTTTCATAACTAAGTGTTATCATAAGAGGTTTTTGCAATTTATTAACATAAGCTGACATTTCTAGCAATGTTAATCTATAGTGCCAAAGTACAACTGGTACTCGGATATCCCACACTTCTTGTAATGGTTTCTAAATCTGCTCCTGTCCTCAGGTCTCCCTGATGCACTCATCCAGAAAGGCAAAGACATCAAGAGCATCTCTGAGATTGAGGAGGATGGTAACAACTTCAAAGTGACCGTCACTACTGGTTCAAAGGTCCTGGTCAATTCCTTCATTCTGGGCCAGGAGGCAGAGCTGGAGACCATCACTGGGGAAAAGGTCAAGGTAAGCCAGTGTGGTAAAACTTTGATACAATTGTGCATAAGTTTAAAAATGCCATGCTAACCTTGCTTAATCGCCTTGCACTTTGGTCCCTTACTCTGTCGACTCTCCCAGAGATTTTTTTAAAAAAAATGTATTCCCGGTAAAGGGTTTTTACTGAGTTTCTTTTCTCAGCCGAGCTAAGCGTGTAAGGGCAGGGTGTCATATTGTATGAAATGTAAAGCCCACTGAGACAAATGTATTTGTGATTTTGGGCTATACAAATAAAACTGATTTGACTTGGTCCAGACTTGCATAAAGGGTTCAAGATTTGAAATAGTTTTGTGTCCTGCTACTTCAAGGCGGTGGTTCAGCGGGAGGGGAACAGGCTGACTGTCTCCCTGAAGGGAATCGAGTCTGTCACAGAGCTGCTGGACGCGAACACAATCGTCAATGTGAGTAGACAAAAGTAGACTCTTTTAAATGTTTTATAATGTGTTTTATGTATTCTAATCTTGCCCCTGTAAAGCACTTTGAGTGGCCTTGTGTCTAAATTGTGCTATATAAATAAACTAGTCTTGCCTTGCCTAGACAAATTTGGCTCTGCAGATTTGTATTTATTTTGCATTAAAAGTTTCTAATGCAATGTTTTTTTTCTTTGCCCTCCAGACCATGACTGTTGGTGGTATAGTTTACAAGAGGACGAGCAAACGAATGTAACTGTCTGCACTTGGGATAATAAAACTGTAAAAAAAGGCTCTGCTTTGTTTCTTTGGACTTCTGTCAAACTAGTTGGGTAGACGACTGAAAGTTGCTGTGTCTATTTACTAAAACGTCTTGCACCATAAATTGAATACTCCCTAACTACAGGGAGCAAGGTGTACAAACGTGACCAGCGTTGGTCATGAATGTTGGAAACAACTTATAATGCTGGATAATTGACTAAGGCCTCATACACACCAATGGACATCAGAGGGAGCATGGTTACTGACAGTGAAGTGGGCTGTTTCTGATCAAATGAAACCTGGAACCCTGTAAAGTGTCTTTGAGTGCCTTGAAAAGCGCTATATAAATCCAATCCATTAATTTACCAACAACTAAAGCCTATCAGTGGCTAGCTTTGAACAAGTTGGGTCTGTCTGCCATTTTCAGGTCAATGGTGTTGGCAGGTAAATCACTACAGTGTTCACAACCAGGGCATGTTTCTTCAGCTGTTGGACTCTGTTTATCAGGTCTTTCAGGCTGTGCTGCATTGTGCAGCTTGGTAAAACCCAATGAGAGTGAGACCAGAAATATTCAATTTTTTGCCTATTTCCTCAAGGTTTTGTTTCTGGCTAAGATGCTAGTGTTAAAAACAGCATCCTATTTGGGCGATTCTGACCCATAATCCAGTGCGACCCTGAAGTGACATCGCATCGATGGAGCCTCCATATGAAAACAAACGGGGACGCGACGGATATAAAAGCAAGAGACAAGATCAAGGCGCAATGTTATGATGAAATAAGTAAAAGTATGTCCCAAAAGTACACCCACTGCATCCTAACTAGATTATTTTTATCGTCAGATGTAGAATAGCGAAAAAGAGTATTCGGAACGCAGGGACACTTTTATTTTTTTAAACAGTTCCTGGTATGTTATATTTTTTTCCAAGTCCTTTTTATTTACATCCAAGTTTTGTAGTTTCAAATCTTGTTGGCGGCCATGTTTGTAGTCTTCAGATCTTGTTGAAGGGCCTGTGGAATGGAACACTGCTATGACATCATTTGGAATTCCTTTGATCTCGTTCATTTTACTCCAATGCCTTTGATCTTTCTCTATGACACTCCTTTAGAATGTGATGTCACAACGCCTGCCTTTGATTCTATTCTAGAATTCTAGAGTTTTCTAATATTCACTCTTCACTTTATCACTTGCGGTCCTGTCGGCTAGTTGAATATAATCTTTCTGAAAGCTAAAATTTATCAGAACACTTCACCAAAAAAAAAAAATCAATATGAGAGTTAACGGATTAGAATTGGGGCACGAGGTCTGCCCGAACCTGCAAAGACAAGACCTACGCGAATTGCTCGAATCGAACCTTAAAAACTTCACCGAGGAGCATAAGCAGAAGGTGAAATCCGGCCACATTGACATTTCCACGTGGACTGTCCTATCCATACTGTGCCTGGATATTGTTAAACTGGTCACTGTTGCTACGGTGAGGGCTTTGTTGCCTATGGATATTTTTTCGCCCATGACAACCGACTTCACTGTTTTCTACGAGGCCACAGAGAATAACGTGCTATCCGAACTACGTAGCCATTTCGCTCAGAGTTTAGCCGAAGCGATGGAGGTAAGCGGGGAGATCTGTTCCACGCGCTCCGAAGAATTCCTCAAGCTGGTTGTTCAGGAGGTGATGCAGCCGATCGGTGTATGCGTTGCCACGGGTGGGGACTTCTCCGGGTTGCCTGGGTTACTCGCGGATCTAGACACAAAATGTCAGCCGTCGCATGAGGCTCTCGATGGCATGGTGACGCAAGCGGCCAAACTAATGCAACACGTGTTTCAGATGAACGGCAACAAGCCCTCAACCTCAACGCAGCAGCAACAACACTCATCTCGAGGCAGTGGAAGTGGAAGTGACGGCCAGAGCGCTACTACATCTATCCGCACGGCCCTGGACAGACAAAGACCTTTTGATTCCCCAAAAGAAAGACAGAGTTCTGAGCAGAAGAGAGTAAGATCTCTAAACTCTAAACAAAAATCTTTTCCAACATCACCCTCTCACACTTCCCCACGTGTAGTTAGCTCTACGGGCACGTCCGTTGTTTCTTCTTTCGTTAAAACCTCAATGAAGTCCAACAACGACGTTTTACAAAGTGCCACGCTATTCAAGTGCCTCGTCTGTCAACTGCTCGTCCAGCTGCTGTCGCGCATCACCGAGGCAACCAAGACAACGATGGCCCTGACCGACTTCAGCGACGTCATCGATACTTTGGCAGAAAAGATGGTGGACGTATATTTTGTCGCCAACAATGTTGATGTTGTTGTTTTTAGAACCCTGGACCCGGAAACCTTCGAAAAGATCCACAGGACTCTATACAAAGACCTTTGTCGACTTTTCGGCTCGCCACAAACCCTGCAGAATGTTATGATGTCGCGGGACGCCATTTTCCAAACCGCGGTGGTCCATTATTTGAAACGTCAGCTGGTGGTTTGCTTAGAACTGCCACCGGAGAACTGTGAGCTCCTCAGGAATATCCAATCGACATACAAAGCCGTCTCCCACCCCTTTTCCAAGGCCAGCGGAGCCACAAGAATTCACCCGGATTTGACACACTTTACGGACACAATCGTGAAGATACCGGTAAAGTTAGTCCCCACTCCCCCGCCCACCCCTACACGGACTCTTGTTTCATCCGCACAGAGTTCCCAATCGAACCAAAACGTGCTTTCTCTTTTGGTTGCAGGGTTGGTTATGCGAACAGCCAAAGAGGCGCGGACCTCCCTGGACATATTGGACTTGGATAAGATTCTCAAGCACCTGACAGAAAAGCTGCTGGCGAACAGGGATTTAGTTAACACACTGACAAACTCCGACAGTCAGAGGTTTAAGGAAATCCCCAAGGCTGTGTTAAAGGAACTGAAGAAACAGTACCGTGGCTCCGCTAAGGTGCTGCTGAAATCCATGGTGGCACAGGATCCCAAAGTTGGCGGCCATTTTGTCAAGGCCTTGGACAAACACCTGACTGGGATGACTCAGGATAATAGGAAGAAGAAGACCATTAGAAACTTATTTTCATCCGTGGCAAAAGCTGTTGTGAAGCCGTTTACTTGCTGTTTTGGTCGTAGCTCTGTCGCTGACTAATGGTGCTTTTATATCACATGGTATCAACTCTACTTTACTCTATTGGCTGTTAGTATCAGCTACTTTTCTTGAGAAGGTTTTCTGCTACAATATAGAACGGAAAAAAATAATGGACCAGTCTGGATTTTTTCTTAAATCTTCATCTCTACATTACTTCATGGAAATGCTCTAAATGACAATTTTTTCACCTGGAATTTGTTAGAAATATTGACGATAGTTTATGGAGCAAAACCAAAATGTTCATTCTACTCAAACATATGCCTATAAATAGTCAAAGAGTCACTGAAAGTTTATTCACAGTTTAAATGTATTCAGGTAGAGTGTTTACAGTTATATTCCTCCCTCTACATCAAGGAGCAACCAAAGCAAACTCACTATAAAAAAATATAATAGCAAACAGATAGAACAGTCTGCACAAAACTCTTCTCCAAAGATCAACCAAAAGATTTAGAATTTTAAGTTTGTATTTTAGACAATACTGAGTTTAGTAGTTTGGGCTACTTTCTATCTAGCTTGGTTGCGAATGTAGCACTAAAAGATGATTTCAGATCTATATTTACACAGAAAACCGATGTTCTAGCTAATTGTCTTTAATTAGCCTAATGCATGTACGAAAAATAACAAATATTAACATAACGTGTCAGAAAGTCAAGTAACAAGCGTCGTACATGCATTAATAGAAAATACTTAAACGTACCAAAATGATTTAATATACATAGTCGATTATGTGAACAAATATCTCACCAACGTCTACGCAAACGCATGGTTAAACAGCAAGTATATTTTAGGCTTGAATGGACTCGTAACATCACAATAATATTTGAGGAAGTGTTTTTTTCCCACAACAACATACAGTTAAGGAGGCTGCCTAGACAACGCAAGCCTTGCCTTACGATTCTAAGAAAAATATATTAATAAAGAAATCTGATAAAAATACAAGATTCTAGATGGTTTGATTTTTATAGGCACACTATATATATCCACTTCCAGCTACTCTAATGTGACAATTAACTTATTTTACTCTGTCTTCTATCATAATAAATGTAAATAACTTTGCATTTTTGGCCTGTTGTACAATTAAGACGTCACCTTATGCACTGGGGAACTGTTTGGATTAATTGGTAATAAAAAAAATCCTTTGTAATAGTCTTAACACAGAAATATAGGAGCTTGTGTGGCAAATGAGGACAACAAATACCTGCATTGTACAGTACTTATAACTCTAGATGCGCACTAGATGGCAGTGTTGTAAAAACTGGTCACTAGAAGGATCTGCATCAGCTCACTCTCATTCTGTAACATGGTTGCGTTCCGAATCGCATACTCTTTCTTTTTTCTATTCTACATACTACATCCGACGATAAAAATAATCTAGTTAGGATGCAGTAGGCATACTATTGGGACATACTTTTACTCTCTTATTTCATCATAACATTGCGCCTTGATCTTGCCTCTTGCTTTTATATCCGTCGCATCCCCGTTTGTTTTCATATGGAGGCTTCGTCGATGTGACGTCACTTCACGTGCGCACTGGATTATGGGTCAGAATCGCCCAAATAGGATGCAGTTTTCAACACTAACAATCTTGGCCGCATGAAGTTGGACATCCGGGTACTTCTAACCATCCTAAATCTGGCCACAAGAATCGGGACATCCTAAATCTTTTTTCTACAGTAGAAAGTATGCGATTCGGAACGCAACCCATGTCTCCTTTTGGACAGTTCTTACCCTGCGTTCCAATCCCCATACTTCCCTACTATTTAGTATGCCAGAAAAAGATTTAGGATGTCCCAATAAATGCACGTCAATTGTAGTATGCTGAAAATACATAAATGCCCCTCTAACTCCAACAGCATTTTGGAGTATTCGTCTTTGTTCTTGACATTTCTCGACATAATGAAAAAAAAATCGTCCTCATATGATTTTATTTTCTGTCCTGTGGCCCTAAAACTCTTCTTTACTTTAGTATGTAGTGTAGGAAAAAGAAAAAGTATGTGGTTTGGAATGCAGTCTGCTTTTGGACAGTTCTTGGTTTCAGTTTTGAGATAAAGACCTTGTTGTTCCTCCTACCAGACAAATGAAACGCTGTGAGAAGAAAAACTGGACGGATGGTAAAACAGGAAACACAATGGCTCAGTCTCTGACTCGGTCATGTGTGCACAGCTGGAATGTAGCTGCTTCCATTCAGTCGATTTTTGGTCAATTCATGAAAATAAATACTTCACATATCACTCTTTACCACATTGTATTTATTTGAGTTTAAATGCTAGATGATAATTTACTAGAACGGTTGTTTTTAAGTTGTATATTTTAACTGCTTTAGAGGTTAATGTAAAAAATAAAATTGTTGAATATTTTGCACTTAATTGAATAAATGCTCCTAGTATAGAATATAAAAATATATAAAATATAAGTATTTTTATATAATAGCAATTTTTACTTTTTGTGTTCTTTTAAAACATATAAAGACCTTTATGTATCTGTTTTGAAAAGTGCTGTATAAATAAAGTTTGTTCAATTAATAATTAGAATACATTTATTTATACCGCTTTATATCAAAACAAAACAATACATTTTCAGACAGCAGTTAATAAACTGACACAATGCTTAACAATGACAGAGGTTTCACAAATGTATGTTTGATGCATGTTTTAATACTTGGTGGTACAAGGTTCATAAATGTGCATTTGTGCATAACAGAACATAACACATACACAACAAAAAACACATTTTTCCTGGGTAATATTCACAGCTGAAGAAGTAATTGTTATCAAATTCTGTTTGATACACACAGCTGCACAGTTGGCTTCTGACATTTTAAAAGCTTGAATTTGGTTAAATGTTTGGCAGTACGTCGTGACAAACATACAAATATTAGGAACATTTTTTGAACTTTCGACACAGAGATTAATTTGCCTCATTTGAAAATCTTCCGGAACGTTGGTTTGAGCATTTCCAGATTGGGGTTGTTCTGCATTATCTCCTTTATGTTGCCGGCGGCCATGATCGTCTCGTGAGCTTCGTCAAACAACTTTTCCCCGAGCGCTTTCTTCACCCGGTCCCTCCAGGCTGTCAGCTTGGGCCGGCCTTCAAACACGTCAAAACCGGATCCAACGGGCTGAAAAACACACAGCAAATACAGTCTGAATGTACAAATAAGAGATAATACTGTAGTTTACATTACATGTAGATGAGAGGATTCAATACTCTTGGGGGTTAGGGTTCTCTCATGCAGACAGACCAATAATTAGATCTTTGCTAGATCCATTTTCAAAAGGTACAGGGTGTTATATTATAATTTTTGAGCATTATCTAGTGGTGAGATTCTAGGTGTCAACGCCCCCTTGCGGTTGTCTTTCAAGGGCGAGACGCTAGTTACTAAAGATGGCATCATCCACCACTGCCTCAAGTCTTTCCACAATATCTTGTAATGAGGTGAAGATGTATTAAGTTATTTATTCTACTTGGTCTTCCAACAGGTGCATTTCCCCAGGACGCCCACTATATATAAAAATGTGTAAGGCCGTTAAGTTTGTGCATTCTGTGCTACTGTAGAAACATTGCGGCTTCAGCGCACCGCTTCTATGTAGAATCTACGTAGACATTGGGACTACAGCTGGAAATTAGTCAAATAGGCTAAAGCTGCTCCTTCTCAAAGGGGACTGCCCACAAAACTATAAACAAATAAACTAAAGCGGTGCTTCTATGTGGATTCTAGAAATATGGTTTCGTTAGTTATGAAACTTAAAACATTAGATTTATTTGTAGCAGCAGTAGCCCTAAACAGTGCGGTATTCTTACCTGCATGATCTCAACTATAGCCACCACATCAGCCAGATAGATTTTGAGACCAATACATGGATTGTAATAGATCCATTTCCAAAAGGTAGTGACAGTGTGTAATATTGGAATTATTGAGCATCATCTAGTGGTGAGATTCTAGATGCCAACGCTCCCTTGCTAACCCTCTCTCTTTGGTAAACTTTTATAGAAGCTATGGTGGCCATCAAGGACAAGAAGTATTATTTGTAGCAGCAGTAGCCTAACCAGTGCTGTATATTCTTACCTGCATGATCTCCACTATAGCCACCAGATCAGCCAGAGAGATTTGGTCTCCGATGATGAACGGTTTGTTCTGCAGGAATTTCTCCTCCAGCAGTTGCAGCGACTGGTTCAGATCCTCCATGGCGGCGTCCATCTTGTCTTTAGGAACCTCAGCGTCCATGATGACAGAATACAGAGACTGGGCACAGAGACACAGACAGTTCATTCAAGCACATGAACATAAAATAAGTTCAATTTAAATAGCTCAAGTTTCATCACTACGAAATTACTACTTTAATTGATGTAAGGCATGATGTTGAGACGAATAACGTAATAAATGCACATTTACACATATGCACAAGGTGATCTGCTAGTTTTTTTTCAATACCCCTGCATTTCACACATCATTCGCCTGCAGGTGGTGCTGTTTAGTCAGAATTAATATAGGATTCGTGAAGACTCTCCAGACATGATGAAACACACCAGCCGTCTCAGTTGTGGTGTTGACACATTTGAAATTAAGCAACACAATAAACATTAACTAAACATTACAAAAAAAACTTGTCTTTTAACCCAAACATTTACATTCCCATGGGCTTTTGGGATCGCCTCCTCTGGCCGCTATGTTTAAAGTTGCCGTGGTTATTCCAAATAAAAAAAATATTTGGGGCCCTTTCATTGAACACACTAAGAGGGAAATACCTCAAACTGGGTCCTGAGGTTCTTTATTTAAAATGAGTGAGTGCTGGCTGTCTGTCTGTTTTTTTTTTTTTTTTTTTTTTTTTTTTTCGAATTCTGTCTTTTGTATGTGCTTGTTTTTCTGTGTATTGTTAAAAAAAATTGTATTGAAAAATTTGTATAAATAAAATATATTAAAAAAAAGTTTAAAAAAAAAGTTGCAGTGGTTAAAGGCCTACTTCACCGGTTGGAATATGAAGGTGTATTTAATTCTGAGATCCTATGTAGTATAAATGTGCAAAAAAAATTGAAATTGGTTCATCCTAGCCTGAGAAAAGGCAGAAAGTAGGCCTTTAAGTTGGTTAGTGGACCAATTTTGACTGGATGGCGGATTGTGGGTTAGAATCGCCAAAAAAGCTGCTGATTTCCACACTAAATATTACGACATAATGTAGTTGGACATCCAGGTAGTTTTCAGTGTGCTGCAACTGACCACATGTATTGGGACATCCTAAATGTTTTCCTGTCATACTAAATAGCAGGGAAGTTTGGGGATTGTCCATACACCAGATCTCCCCTTCTTGCCACACATCCTTATAGCACAAACCTACTACTTGATTATCCTTTACACGTATACATTTGCTTTTTCTTAAGAAGAGTCGGTTAGAGTCCACTTAAGAAGAGACCCACTATCTCTAATCTGCTAATCTACAGTCTTGCACAGGTGAGGTAAATAACAAGTCATTAATATTGGATCGTAGGTTGTATTGAGTTACATTGTGATGTGTTTAAGTGCTGTTCAGTAAATACTTGCATCATGATTAGCTCAATGTAATCTTAGAAAATGTAGAGTTAGGCCAGAAACTAAAACAAATAGGCTACAGTTGAAGTATATATATATATATATGAAATATATGTTTTACTGGACAATAAAACAATATACTATGGGAGAATTTGGGGAAAGTTTAAAAGGGAGACAAAATTGAATACCACAACCCAAGTTAAAATGTGCGATTGATTTGAAGTGTGTCATGTGAGGACACAGCCTGTGTTACTGTGGTTCTCGTACCCGGAGCAGGAAGACCTTTGAGCCATGACTCCTGAGGTTCATATGCTGCCAGGAGAGGTATTCATTAACACGAGCTCTCTGCTGCAGCTCGGCTGGAAACCAGTGGTCGGGCACTGTGGAGGAATGCTTCTGAAACATGTACTCCAGGATGGCAGTGCTGAGGAGAACAAGAAAATAAAGTTATAAATCACAACAGAATCCACATTTATACATATTTACTGCAGTGATAAAGTGACACAGAATCAGTCCAGTGTTTTTCCTGGCTCAGGATTAGGGGTGGGAATCTCTTGGCACCTCACGATTCGATTCGATTCCGATTCAGAGGTCAACGATTCGATTCAAAATCGATTTTCAATGCATCTCAATGCAAAACATTTTTTATGTACATACCCATGTGTGAATTTCAAAAATATATTTATATGCACATCTGAGTTTGCTACTCAGAGTTTGCTAATCACTTCCTACTTTTGTGATGATCATTAAAGACAATCAACAGATGAATTGCCTTCTCTAATATTGTAAAAAGCTTTTCTTGTCACAAATATGACTTTCTATGAACAGTGCAATAATCAATGCAGCTTTCAACACAATATGGAAGTATGTAAAAACTAAACCGATTCAGTTTTATTTTATTTCTAATCTCGTAAATCATGTTTCTATAGGATTTCTATTCTATTATCTATTTTCTATGTCATTTCAACACATTGTACAAAAAGTATGGCTTGGAATTCAGCTCTCATACAAAAACGTAAACAGAGATAAAGCCGGTGCAGGTCATGGGTTTGCTGCTCTCAGCCCTTTTGAAGCCACTTTGGAAACAACTCGCACATATGTGGTGTGCATGTGCAATGGCGCAGGAAGTATAAGTATTTACTAAAAAAAAATTAAAAAAAATTTAAAAAAAATATTATTTAAAAAAAAAAAAATCGATTATTAACTTTTCTGAATCGATTCAGAATCGTTCGGGAGAGAATCGATATTAATCGGAAAATCGATTTTTTTTCCCACCCCTACTCAGGATGGACCTTTGGGGGGAATTTTTGGCCACAACACTGTTTTAGGCTCACAATTATGTGCAACAGTAAAGTCCAGTAGTTGGTCTTATCTTATTATGCTGATTTTGCTCTTACAATCAAAAAAATTATAAAAAAAAAAGTCTATTATTCTTGGAACTCTGAATCGTGAGAAATTTCCCGACGTGATGCGATAAAGAATTGATAGATATGCCACAAAATATTATTACTGATAACCTGTTGAATAACACGATTATTCATGATTTTACCAGAGAATCATGGCAGTGCCTGTTCGGTTGGGGACAGTTCACTTAGACAGTCCATTTCTCCATCTCTCAACGCGCTGTTTTTCTCAAGAATTGTTGGTGTGAACGGCTCCAAAGTACAAATGATGTCAGCTTTTGTTAAGGAAGTTCACATTTTATTTTGGCATTGTTTCGTGTTATTTTAAAATATCTTTTCCTGGGACCAGGGGGGCCTCCAAGCAACAGCTGCTTATATTGTTGAATGGGTGCGGTCGGCTCTGGTCCCTGTGGTCATGCGGTCAAGACCATGAACCTTAAGATTCACACAGTTTGGATCCCGCTGGAGAGCTGTGTTGCAACTCTCTCACCATAACTTCAAATCATATCTCCCTTCTATTTGTTTATTTACATAGGGACAGTATTGCACATGCTTTATCGCGAGATAATGAGATAGAGGTACAAGCGACTTGGGTTTTCGCGAACATTATGATTTTTAATTTTTTTTGCAAACATTCCAAACTTTTTTTTTTCTTCAAAATTCCCCAAAATAAAAAATAAAACACTAAACAGTTGTAAAAATGCGGGAAAAAACTTTTGGCGACTTTTGGCGACTTTTTGGGTTTTCTCAAGAGGGTGGCTGCCGTCTCCCTTAGAGATAGGGTGAGAAACAGTCACTTGTGAGGAACTCGAGGCAGAGTTGCTGCTCCTGTGTGTAGAAAGGAGCCAGTTGAGGTGGTTTGGGGCATCTGGTAAGGATGCCCTCTGGGCGCCTCCCTAGGGAGGTGTTTCAGGCATGACCCGCTGGGAGGAGGAAGACCCAGGACAAGGTGGAGAGAAGATATCTCCACACTGGCCTGGGAACGCTTCGGGATCCCCCAGTTAGAGCTGGTTAATGTGGCCCAGGAAGGAGAAGTTTGGGGTCCTCTGCTGGATCTGTTGCCCCCTTGACCCAACCACTGATAATCAGTTGACAGTGAGTGAGTGAGTGAGTGAGTGAGTGAGTGAGTGAGTGAGTGAGTGAGTGAGTGAGTGAGTGAGTGAGTGAGTGAGTGAGTGAGTGAGTGAGTGAGTGTGAGTGAGTGAGTGAGTGAGTGAGTGAGTGAGTTAACACATGAGCTGTACACTTTGACCAATCAGAGCGAGGCTCCGATTCTCTGTTCTTATTGGCTGTTGGGACTGTCCATTCACTTTGGCACAAATTTGTTGGTGTAGAGCGTGTCAGGGAGGGACCATAGGGGAGGGACCAAAGAGAACAAGTGGAGCAGTAGAGGTATTTGGATTTGAATCTCTATCCCAACTGCCATTTTCTCCCAAAATCCTCCACCCCAGCTTTAATTGAAGCCTCATGATTGTAACTATGTAGATTGTAGATTTAAGGAATTTGTCCATTGTTGTACCTTTCAGTCAGAATGAAGCTTCCATCCTTCATGGCCGGAACCTTCCTCATGACGCTGATTTTTCCAAACTCCTCGCTGAAATGCTGACCTGAGTCAAACACACAGAAAAGAGAATCACAGATGTGTTGACAAAATGGCTGCTGAAAGAAGAATAACAATCACAGCATTCCATACTATTTAGTATGCCAGAAAAAGATTTAGGATGACCCAATACATACAAGTCAATTGTAGTATGCTGAAAATACCTAGATACACCAACTAACTCCAATTGCATTTTGCAGTATTCGTCTTTTATTCTTGACATTTCTCGACATAATGAAAAACAAATCTTCCTTATCTGATTTTTTCTTTCTCCTGTGGCCCTAAAACTCTTCTGTACTTTAGTATGTAGTGTAGTAAAAAGAAAGAGTATGTGATTTGGAACGCAGGGATGTTTTGAACTCCCCCGTCCCGCTTTTGTCCTTATCTGCTGTCAAACGCTTCTCGTTCCTATTTTCTTTCCCAACACTTCCCTGCTGGACCCGATCAACTCAGAGACACAGGAATGTTTTGTCAGGATTGCTTTGACCTCTGACTTGGGAC
>CM047507.1:30761185-30773685 GCA_026122265.1 Ammodytes dubius | reverse complement strand
CTCTTCCACAGAGAGAGACTCAGCTACAAGTGGTAATACTGGGAATACTAGGACACTCCATGCTGCTGACTTCAGAAATTGAACCAAAGATTTTTTTAAACACAGGCTCGAAGTGAAGGTAACTTTAAAGGGAGAGATTTCCTGTTGGAACTGCCGGCCTGCTGTGTCTTTTTAAATTATTCAGAGACTAAATGGCTTCCAGATTAGAGGAGGATCTCTGCTGTCCGGTCTGCCATGACATATTCAAAGATCCACACACTGAACAAGGGATTTACTATAAACAAAGGTTTGAAGAAACATATTATCATTTTGGAACTTTGGAACCATACCAATATTAAGCTCAGCTCACCTGACACACCTAAAACCAGGGAACAGGTTTCTATTCTGCGTCACTCACAGTAAGACTGACATGACATCTAAATACAGCACTTCATTAGAAACAGACACAGCTACAGGAGAGAATACTGGGAATACTGGGACACTACCTGCTGCTGACTGCAAAATATTTTAACTTTGGACACTGGAACTGTATGGATAAAAAGCTTTGCATATCACCTGACACACCTCATGCAAACCAGGAAACAGGTTTCTATTCTGCGTCACTGACAGTAAACATTGGACATTCAAGTGCAGCAGAGATTTACTAAAAAACAAGTTCAAACAGGTTCAAAGGGAACTTTGAACAGAGGGACTTGCTGTTGGAGCTGTCTGTCTGTCTGCTGTGTTTTCAACTTTACCCAGAGACAATAATATTTGTATTAAGCTGATTTGACAAGACAAAATGGCTTCCAGGTTAGAGGAGGATCTCTGCTGTCCGGTCTGCCATGACATATTCAAAGATCCTGTTCTTCTGTCATGTAGCCACAGCTTCTGTAAAGACTGTCTGCAGACGTCGTGGAAAGACAAACCAATTCAAGAGTGTCCAGTTTGTAAGAGCAGATCTTCAAAGGGATTCTCACCTCCTAACCTGGCCTTAAAGAACCTGTGTGAGACCTTCATACAGGAGAGAGATGAGAAAGCTTCAGAGGCTCTCTGCACTCTGCACTCTGAGAAACTCAAACTCTTCTGTCTGGACCATCAGCAGCCAGTTTGTCTGATCTGTAGAGATTCAGAAAAACACAACCGCCACAGATTCAGACCCATCGATGAAGCTGCACGCCATCTCAAGAAGAAACTCCAGGAAACTCTGGAGCTCTTGAAGAAGAAGTTAAAGCTTTCTGAACAAGTTACAGTTAAGTCTGATCAGACAGCAAGACACATAAAGATCCAAGCCCAACACACAGAGACACAGATTAAGGATCAGTTTAAGAAGCTTCGCCAGTTTCTAGAAAAGGAAGAGGAGGCCAGGATGGCCGCACTGAGGGAGGAAGAGGAGAAGAAGAGTCGGATGATGAAGGAGAAGATGGAGGCTCTGAGCAGAGAGATAGCAGCTCTTTCAGACACAGTCAGAGTCACTGAGGTGGAGCTGAGAGCTGAAAACATCGCATTCCTGCAGAACTACAAGGCTGCAGTGGAAAGGGTCCAGCAGAGTGCACTACTAGATGATCCACAGCTGCTCTCTGGAGCTCTGATAGACGAGGCCAAACACCTGGGCAACCTGACCTTCAACATCTGGAACAAGATGAAGGACATGGTCTCCTACACTCCTCTGGTTCTGGACCCAAACACTGCTCATCCAGAACTCATCGTGTCTGAAGATCTGACCAGTATTAGACATGTATGGGACAAACAGCAGCTTCCTGATAATCCAGAGAGGTTTGACTATTCCTGCTCTGCCCTGAGCTCTGAGGGCTTTAACTCAGGGACTCACAGGTGGGTTGTCCAGGTTGGAGATAGTACAGACTGGGTAGTGGGTGTGTTAGCAGAGTCTGCCCAGAGGAAGGGAGGCAACCAGTCTGGATTAATGGGAATATGGTTCTATGCAGGTCTATACTCATGTTGGTCATCAAGTCCAGAGACTGTTATTAAAGTGCAGAAGAAGCTCCAGAAAATCATGGTGGAACTGGACTGGAACAGAGGAAAGCTGTCGTTCTATGATGCTGACACTAACACACACATACACACCGTCAAACGGACTTTCACAGAGCGGATGTTTCCATACTTTAACGCTTCGAGTGAAGCCACTGAAGTGAAGATTTTACCGGTGAAAGTCTCTGTGACTGCAAATGTTGAGTTGGGAAGGACTTTTTTTCGCCTCACATCGTGGGGGACAGTAGCTCAGTGCGAGGCGCCTTGGGTTCACATCTAGCATGGACCAGACTTTGAGTGTGGACTGGTAGCAGGAGAGATGCCATGAGCACTGCCCAAGTGCCCCTCAACAAGGCACTGAATCCCTATCTGCTCTGGGAGATTCTCGTGGGGCAGCCCCATCACTCTGACAGCTCTCTCTTCTATATGCTTGTGTGTCTTTCAGGCCTGTGTATGTATAAAAAAATACAATATATGACAACAGAGTGTAAAGTGTAAGTTCCCCATTGAGGGACTGATAAAGCGTTGTTCTTTGATTATATATTTGAAAGTGTACTCTTTGTGTATTTGATCAGCAGGTAAAACTTGATTCGAGGCGATTTGTTTTTTGATGTGATGTTTTTAACTGCACTTTCACAGTGCAGTGTTTGGTTGGTTTAAATGCATGTTGTGGTTCTGTTAGGCAGTTGTGAACCCAGCAATGGTACTCAAACCACCGGCCTTGTATATTGAATATTTTTCCTATCTTTATTCAAGAGTGTGATCTTTCGATTTGACAGCATGATTTATTGATTTCACACTATGATTTTGTCATTATATTCATGAACTTTAACCCCAATACTTATATTACACCATCCCACATTCAGATTTATAGTGCTTCGGCTCAACCTGTATGTTCGTGCTCAGATATATTGTTGCTCGCACAGATTTCCTGGCTCCAGTTTTAGCTTTTGGAATTTTAAAGTTTCTAATTAAGCAGAAACAATTTTGTTGGTGTTATCACTTGTTGTATCCTACGGTTTAAGATTTATCGTGTATTTTAGAGAAGGAAATTATCATTTAAGAGAGTTTTTGAAACATATAAAGTTGGAGCTAATGTAAGGATTACAAGTTTGAGTAAATCATCTTTTTTTATTTCATTTATAATGTGTATATTCTGAGTTATTTTATTTTCTGTCACTGATTGTGTGAATTTATTTCTGTGAGATGGATCGGTGTGAACATGTTTGTTGATTTTTTTTTGTGCATATCCATACACGTTGTTAAATGTGTTCCTTATAATGTATGACCAATAATAACCATTTATTAATCAATTTTGTTAATACAGACATCGATACTGATACTGTTTATTATTGCCAACACATATTAATACTACTTTCCTTAATTTGCTGCATAAAAATAAATAAAGACCTAACCCTAAAAATGTGGAAAGAGTCATCATTTATTTATTATTAGTTTTTGGCTGATTTTTGAGGGAGCATTAATATGAAGCTAAAAAACTGATGAAACTTTGTCCTGAGTTCATAACTACAGATGTATTTTTCTAACGACACATAATATTTTCTTTGGCGCGACATCTGTAAATTCTCTTTGAAAAGTGCCATATAAATGAAGCAGGTAACTAATATTCTAATTAATAATTAGGATACATTTTATCCATACAGCTTGTAACCTACAAAGCTGTTGTAGTGTATTTCGTTATGACACATTCTAAGATTACTGTAGTGTATTATGTTACTATATATTTTATATTAAGGTCTACTGCTACACAGGAGACAAAGACAGTTAGCCTCATCTGGCAGGGGCCAAAGTCAGGGATGTCAGCTGCTTGAGTGAGGAAACCCTCAAGGCTGACCTGTTGATCATTCAAATTTCACACAAAGGTGACTGTCTTGTGAGTTAATCAAAGACAGTCTGGCTAAGAGTTAACAGTAGTTTATTGACCCTGGCCATCATCATCATCATCATCATCAGCAGCATTGTCTTAAATGTTGCTGAATCAGACTTCTTGGCCAACGTGACATATCGACTCTAGGTGATGACTAAACTCAGGATGTCCTCTGGGGGCCAGAGGTTTCCCTCTGACCATTAGGGTGGAGCTGGTTAGGGTTAAAAGCAGCCACAATTCTGGAAAAAGTCAGGTCTCAAACTAAGGAACTCTTCATAGCTTTTTGTTTTGTGTAGGTACCTCTATCAGTTTATTTGGCTACAAACACTTTAAATGCTTATTGGCTTCGTTTTGACTGCAGGATGAGTTTTGTTGTAAATAAAAGAATTGTTCCTGAAGACCTCCTCATCTGCTTCAAACTGCGTCTTCTTTCATCAACCCACCACCAACGCCGTTTTTCTGAGTAGGGGAGAACGGGGTAATTTGTCACATGGGTTGGATGTCACATTCGTTATATCTCGCCACCAGAGCGCGCTAGCTCTGAAATGTTGATATAAAAAAGGTCCAGAATTGGGATCAGAGGTCACATACATAGACTTCCTTGGAGGAAGACAGCTGCATTTCAGGTGAGAGGATGTTTTGTGTTTTTCATGTCAAATTCAAAATATTTTGCTTCTCAGTATTTTTCTTCTAGGCTTTTACACAATGGGTTTATAACAAAACACTTGTTACCCTCAGAAAGTGTGAAGGGTAAGCTATAGATTAGATTGTTGTTAGCAAGCTAATTAGTTGTCAGATGGTTGTTGGCCTTGATGCTAGCAAGAAATTCAGGTTGGGGTTGGTCGTCAAATTTTTTGGGGGGTTGGTTGTCACATGTTATCTCAAGGCTGCAGCCAGAAAAGGAACCCAATAACGAAAGAAATTGTTAAGCTGTATCCTCACTGACACCCCAGAGAAGGAAAGAATAGAGCAGGAAAAGGCAGCTAGCCAGCAAAAGAAAAAAGGGCAACAAAATCAAAACAACCCAGTGCATCCCAAACTAGACCAGCTGCCAAGGCTACAGTAAGTTATGTAGGCCTATTTGTCAACTTGACAATGCAATTAAACTTTCAAATTTGGTTCTGCCTCATTGCCTTCTTTTTAAGATTTTTCCCATTAAGATAACATTGTGACAAACAACCCCATAGTGTGTGACAACCGACCCCTTGATGGGGTTGGTTGTCACAATGTATCAGAGTGTCTTTGATGGTAAATTACTTCTTCATTACAATAAGTTGGAAAAAAAGAGAGACACACATTTCAAGCCAACACCTTAAGCTTCAATTTAATGTAGGAATGGCTATTGACAGATGTTTTGGTGATGAGCAATTCTCACTAGAGTAAAAAGTGTGCCTACTTACCCCGTTCTCCCCTAAAGGCCGGAAAATATACTGCACTGTAAAGGCTCAGGCTAAAAAACAAATTATTCTAAATCCAAAAGAATTAATATTCAGTTAATAATTTGACACAATGTTTAATGTCATTTTTATGCATTGTTTAATGTGGTACAAGGATCATAAATGTGCATTCATGCATAACAGATACATATAACATACAAAACAATAATACATTTTCCCTTGTTAATATTCACAGCTGAAAAGTTTTCAGTTCACACTTTCAAGAAGATTAAACATTAGGAAGGTCTTTGATGTTTTTACACAGGCATGTCCTCATTGGAACATCTTCTGAAACTTTGGTTTGATCATTTCCAGATTGGGGTTGTTCTGCATTATCTCCTTCATGTTTTTCGCCGTCATGATCATCTCATGAGCTTCGTCAAACAACTTTTCCCCGAGCGCTTTCTTCACCCGGTCTCTCCAGGCTGTCAGCTTGGGCCGGCCTTCAAACACGTCCAAACCGGATCCAACGGGCTGAAAAACACACAACAAACACAGCCTTAATGCATGCATAATGCAAATACCGAATGTTTAAAAGGTAGTGTGATATCAGAGTATTTTGGCATCATCTGGTGGTGAGATTCTAGATGTCAACGCTCCCTTGCTAACCCCTCCCTTTCTGAGAATTTGCAGAAGATACCAAGTCCTTCAAGGAAAATAAGCTATAGTTACTAATGGCATCATCCACCACTGCCTCAAGTCTTTCCACAATATCAAGTGATGAGGTGAAGATGTATTTAGTTATTTATTCTATAGTACTTCTTCTTGGTCTTCCAACAGGTGCATTTCCCCAGGACGCCCACTATATATAAAAAGGCATAAGTATGTTAAGTTTGTCCGTTCCGTGCTACTGTAGAAAAAACATGGGGTGCAAAATGGCGGCCTCAATGCCCCGCTCCTATGTAGATATAAAATATAAATGAAGATCTAATGATCTTGGATGACTTGATGCCGTCAAAGATTAGAGATATAACTTTGGGATCAGTGAAATATGGTTTTGTTAGTTTTGAAGCTTAAAACAGAATATAGATGTATTTGTTGCAGCGGCACACACACACACACACTGATCGTGATGGGCCGCCATTGATGTATATCTCCTCTGAGCTCTGTGTCGTTGGTTTTAGGCAGGAGAGTGGTTCTACTGCCCTTGAGGCTTCTGGGCAGTCTGCCTGAAAGCAGAATGGCGTTAAACAAGGCCGCCAACTTGATGCCCATTTGCATAGGCCGGCCTTACGTATCCCATCGGGGCCAGGAGATGAACCACACACACACACACACACACACACACACACACACACACACACACACCACACACACACACACACACACACACACACACACACACACACACACACACACACACACACAAGCCTAAACAGTGCAGCAGTCTTACATGCATGAGGTCACATATAGCCACCACATCAACCAGAGAGATTTGGTCTCCGATGATGAACGGTTTGTTCTGCAGGAATTTCTCCTCCAGCAGTTGCAGCGACTGGTTCAGATCCTCCATGGCGGCGTCCATCTTGTCTTTAGGAACCTCAGCGTCCATCATTACGGGATACAGAGCCTGGGCACAGAGACACGGAAAGGTTGGGTTGGGTTAGGTTGGGTTAGGTTGGGTTGGGTTGGGTTGGGTTGGGTTGGGTTAGGTTGGGTTAGGTTAGGTTAGGTTGGGTTGGGTTGGATTAGGTTAGGTTAGGTTAGGTTAGGTTAGGTTAGGTTAGGTTAGGTTAGGTTAGGTTAGGTTAGGTTAGGTTAGGTTGGGTTACAGAGCCTGGGCACAGAGACACGGAAAGTGCAATGAAGAGCAAGAATCAATGTACAACCTAGAAGTATATTTCTAGGTTGTATTTCTTTTACTTCTCTGTAGCTTTTTGAGATTCCTGCAATATAAAGTGCAATACAAATAGAAGTTATTATTATTATTATTATTATTATTATTATTATTATTATTATTATTATTATTATTATTATTATTAATATCATGCTTTAAATATACGAAAGGTAGTAAGATTAGTACATTTTAAGCTGCT
Organism: Ammodytes dubius; assembly: GCA_026122265.1. Classification (NCBI taxonomy): domain Eukaryota; kingdom Metazoa; phylum Chordata; class Actinopteri; order Uranoscopiformes; family Ammodytidae; genus Ammodytes; species Ammodytes dubius. The sequence goes on along the minus strand of CM047507.1, from coordinate 30,766,357 downwards.
TTGCATGTACTAATCTTACTACCTTTCGAGGCATCTCATGAATTTGTAGCAATACATGAAAAGGCATTAATAGACTGGAGCGAGTTCGGGGAACTTTAATATAACATAAGGAGGAGCAACTCTCTAGAACCGGTACGATAAGATTCAGTATTTCAAATCGAGGATGACACGTATACTTTGCTTGATATTATAAGGACGAAGGACGAAAAGCCCTCCATCTAAATACTCCAGTCTTTCACAGGTAAATAACTATCAATTATTATATCATTTGAAATGGCAGTGCCACAAAAGAAACCAAATGAAGTGTTAAAATGTGTGAACTTGTGTGTATCAGGTGAGGACACAGCATTGGGTAAACATTAGACTCATACCTTCAGCATAAAGATCTTTGAGCCATGACTCCTGAGGTTCAGATGCTGCCAGGAGAGGTATTCATTAACACGAGCTCTCTGCTGCAGCTCGGCTGGAAACCAGTGGTCGGGCACTGTGGAGGAATGCTTCTGAGCCATATACTCCAGGATGGCAGTGCTGTAAGAAAGACAAGGAGGACATTAAAGTTTTACCCAAGTCAAACACATACTTATTTACTGCAAGGAGGAAGTGGTAACGGAAACAATTCATCATGATCCAAGACAAGCGTTCTGTCAATTGGATGAGATTTGTCTATTTTCCTTCTATAACATGCTTTCTTTCATACTAGTATAAATACCATTCGAACGTTGCTGAAAACAGGACATTCTCAAAGCAGCCACTCCAAATCTCATTGATTTCACTGTCAGCGCTGCAAACTGTCTGAAAATAGCTTGAGAAGTACCAAACTGTCCATTTATATGTCTCTTAGAGCACTGGTTTTTCAACATGTGTTGGTTTAAACGGCTCCAAAGCAAATCATTGGTGGCTGAAAAATGTATTACTCTGTTGATGAACTCTTGGTAACAGTCTGTTGAAATTTGAACGTAAAATGAACTATGAACAAAACTTCCCAATAGATTAAGTTTTTAGGAGGTTTTCATTCAGCAGAAGAGAGTTACATAACGACGATGCAAATTTGATGATGAGATTGTCTCCCTCAGCGTAAAGGGGTTCTCCCGAATAAATTTGGTTCTGACTGCAGCCTGTTTACTTTACGTTCATTATATTGACTGTTTTTGCAATCAATTCTCTCTGTTGCCTTTTGGGCTTTTTCTTTTCAATGCTTTAAGCCCAACAAACTTAAATTCAAACTACATTGTGAAAGGATCAAGGCCAAAATGTATCTGGTGTGACACAGGCCCTGTTAAATGATGACAGCAGGAGGCGCTGGTGGTGCAGTGTTTTAGAGCATCCCCCATAGAGGCTCAGTCCTCTTCACAGCAGACCCGGGTTCGAGTCCGACCCGGGTTGTTCTCTGCATGTCTTACCCTCTTTGCCCCATTTCAACTCTGTCTTTCCAAAACTGTCTAATGAAGCGAAGCAAAAAAGAAAAAAAAATGCCAAAAAGAATATTAAAAAAAAAAAAAAATAAAGAGCTCAACAAACTCAACTGTTCCAATCCCTCAGAATCAACCTTCAAAAATGTGATGTAATTATTTTAGATTTTTATTTTTTTGGCATTTTTGCTTTATTAGATAGATTTTGGAGAGACAAAGTTGAAATGGGGGCAAAGAGGGGAAGACATGCAGAGAACCGACCGGGTGGAATATTGTAGATGAAAGGAGGGAATAAATGCTAATCCCAGTCTATGGTTGTACTGGATGTAGCTCAGTGAGTAGGGTGGTCGACCAGCCATATGTCCAAGTGTCCCTGGGCAAAGAGACACTGAACCCTAAAATTTCTCCGATAGTTAGCTTTGCACCCTGCTGCTGCTATTGGTGTATGAATGTGTGCTCCAGTTGTAAGTCGCTTTGGATAGAAGCGTCTGCTAAACTGGCATGTAATATAATATAATGTGATGTACCTTTCAGTCAGAATGAAGCTTCCATCCTTCATGACGGGAACCTTCCTCACAACGCTGATGTTTCCAAACTCGTCACTGTGCTGCTCACCTGAGACAAACAACACAGACGAAAGAGTGTCAATCACAGATGCCTTGCGTTCCATTCCCTATACGTCCCTGCTATTTAGTATGTAGAAAAAGATTTAGGATGTCCCGATACATGTGGTCAAATGCAGCATGCTGAAAAATAGGCAAGGCCAAGGCAAGGCAAGTTTATTTATATGCACAATTCAGACACAAGGCCACTCAAGTGCTTTACAGGGCAAGATTAGAATACAATAAAACACATTATAAACTTTAAAAGCGAATAAAAGAAGCAAATAAAATAAAATTGCAGTTAAATGGAAACAAAAAGTCTTCAGACTCGATTTAAAAGAACTGAGAGTTGCAGCAGACCTCAAGTTCTTGGGAGTTTGTTCCAGATTCTTCAAAATACCCGGATGCCCCATTACACTCAGTCGTGATTCTTAGTGTGGAAACCAGCAGTTTTTTTTTTTTTAGCAATTCTGACCCACAATCCACTGCACATCTGAAGTAAGGGCACATTGATTGAGCCTCTGAAAACAAACAGCGATGGACGGATATATAAGTTAATAAGTGAGTTCTGAATGTGTGGAATCCCAAGTAGAATAGCTGCAGCCCTGCTTTAGCTAATGGGGTTCCTAATAAACATACACTAACACACAATGTTATGAAGAAATAAACTAAGTTAAAGTATGACCCAATTGTAGCATGTAAACTGCATGCAAACTACATACTTGTTTTTGATCATTGTATGAATAATAGTAAATAAATGTAGCGTATGTATAGGAGTATGCGATTTGGAATGCAGCATATCTGTTGTCAAACGCAGAAAAAAAATGGCCACTGAAAGAGGAATAACATAACTGAGTGAGATTTGTTCCCTCCCCTTCCCGTTGTGTCCTTATCTGCTTTCAAACATTTCTCTTTCTTTCCCATATTTTCATTCCCAGCACTTCCCTGCTGGAACCAATCACCTCAGAGACACGGGAAGGTTTTTGTCAGGATTGCTTTGACCTCTGACTCGGGACGTCCCACCCACTGTGTGCTGGTAAAGTGTTGTTATCTGGGAGTCTACTACTCTTCACCTTACTGGATGATGGGATCAGCTTTCTGGGTGAAATGTGAGAATGTAAGCTGATAGCCCAAAGGAGTATGTCCTTCTCTTTCCTTTTTTTTTTAACAGAATAAGTCAACTCATTCAGAAAAATGAGAGATCAAAAAATTGTGGTCAATTGTGTCGGTATGTGTGTACTTTTGAGATACTTTTTCATAATGTACTATTCATGTCATAGAGACCACACACAGAAGCTATGATGAATGATGTTGAAATGTTTGACACTAAAAACCAATAAAAAAAAATTACAAAAAAAGTAGTGTTTTTTTTTTCTATACATTTCTATTATTATTATTCTTCTATCTTCATTTTTTTTAGCTTCAGTAAAGCTTGCTGAAGTTAGTTAAAAGTCCACGCAATGTGACTTTTGGGTGTAATGTTGGAATATCTAATCACAACCTCTGGAATTTCCTGTTTCTCCTCTGTCTAACCATTCTGGTAAAGTGAGAGAGGAAAAAAACCAGCTGGAAACTAAATGACCCGGTTCAAAAATGTGACTGGACGCGGTTATGCAACAAGTCTGCAAACATCTGGGAACTTTCTGTACCGTTTACCAAAAAGCTCAAGTAACAGCAAACTACTATATTAAAGCAAAACGCGAACTAAGAACCTAAAAACCTTCCTAAAACATGCACAAATAGGCTCTGTATGTATTCAAAAAGCTTAATGTATGTCTCACATTACCTGCAGCGAGGGACACCATCTTAAACTCAAAGGGAATCCCGACAGCCTTGGCAAATAGGAAGACGGCGCGGCATGGCTGAGAGTACAGGTCGAGGTAGAGCTCCATATTGTTGCAGATGTTTTGGCTTGCACAGCGTTCTCTCTGTGTGTTCTCAGTCCTTTTTCCTGCCGCGTCTGTTATCCTGTGTGTGTGTGCGTGTGTATAGCTCCGCCTCTCGTTGCTTTGAGGCTCATTGATAATTTAAACGGTGGCGACAGTTCAAAGTGAGCACGCGGTCATGCTAGAGCAGTCTCACCTTTGTCCCTTGGCTTGTGACAACCTTTCGTAAACACTGCTCAGATTATCACAGTTTGCTCAGCTTGACGAGGCTCTAATATGTGATTCAGTCCACTGTGTGTAATGAGTTTACAGCAGCAGACAGACTTTATAGTGGAGCGGCTAAGTGCTTATTCTCGTCAGAATCTTTCAGTTGATGATACAAGCGTGAAAATTGTCAGACATTTGAAATTGTGAATTTGAGAATTTATTATAGAAATGTATTGGGTTTTTTCATGATTTTTTATTTTTTATTTTTTTTGTTTCACAATTTTCTTGTCAAGTGACCCATGGAGACTGCTGAAGCCAATTATCACGCTGCAGCACTTATCTGCTCCACTATTAGTGAAAGTCTGACATGCGATCAATGATCACATGGCTACATTATTGAAATATGACTTAATCATCACATGAGTCACACTCAGCTACTTGCACAAACGGTTCTTTTATTACAGTCCCTGCGTACCAAATCACATACTTTTTCTATAACTACACTACATACTAAAGTACAGAAGAGTCATTAGGGCCATGTGAGAGAGGGGGGAAAAATCAGATAAGTATTTTCTTTTTTTCATTGTTGAGAAATGTCAAGAATAAAGACGAATACTCCAAAATGCTATTGGAGTTAGAGGGGCATCTGGGTATTTTTGGCATACTGCATTTGACATGCATGTATTGGGACATCCTAAACTTTAGGGATTGGAACGCAGGGTATGTTTCTCAATCCTCTCTTGGATAATAAAACCACTTTTCCTGCTTTCTCTCACTCCCGGCTCTAACAGCTGAATCATATCATCAACTCGTTACCAAGCAGCTTCAGGAGTTTCATATTGACTTGATTACTTGAATCAGAAACAGATCTAAAATATGCAGAACATTAGAGGATTGAGACACAAGTAGAAAGTTTGTAAATCATCCTCATTGTTATAAATATTAAGTATGGATGAAACTATTTGTTTAAAATAAATTATAATAAAACGTCTCTGCTTTAATTTGGAAGAACTCACTGTAAGTTAAAAAAGTTTGGTCGGACAAATAAAAGATTTTTTAGCAGATCAT
>CM047507.1:30741185-30756185 GCA_026122265.1 Ammodytes dubius | reverse complement strand
TAAAAAAAGATTCATTCATCTTAGGTGAACAAGCCTAAAGATTAATTTCCAGTGTATTTGCTCAACACAAGCCATGAAACTTGAGAGGTAGAGGCAAAGCGGGCAGGGAGGTCGCCTCTGGGTTACAGGGTCGGAGGTTCGATCCCCCGCCTACCTGCCACATGTCCAAGTGTCCCTGGGCAAGACATTGAACCCCGAATTGCTCCCGATTGTTAGCTTTCACCCTGCTTGGTAGCTGCTGCTATAAGTGTATGAATGTGTACGAAACAATGTAAAGCGCTTTGAGTCTGTGAAAAACCAGGGATAAGCGCTGTATAAGTGGAGTCCATTTACTATTTTAAAGGTCACTGAGGATTGGGGTGTAGAAACCCCTGTTGGTTTTAACATGGCACTCATATTTGATGCTTCTTTGATGTTTTTTAATCAGCTTTTCACAATGCGTGTGTCACCTTTAGTTTGTTCACCTGCTGCATGTGAAGAAGTGATAAGCCTGGAATCCCTTTATGCCAATTTCTATTCCATCACAAACCACACTGTGAGCAAAGCGCCCTCTGTGGACACAACAAGCAACTACAGAACTGTTCCTTTAACAATCTCTCACAAACCCTGAGGCCGTATCCTGACTCATACGTGAACAAACACACTGACGCCTTGCTCATAGTGTGGGGGTATAGCTCAGTGGTAGAGCATTTGACTGCAGATCAAGAGGTCTCCGGTTCAAATCCGGATGCCCCCTGACTGTCATTTATGGCACTTCATAAGACAGACTTATTCTAACTATGCCACCTTACAATAAACAAACTTACTATGTCTAAATGGCATCTGTATATCTACACCCTTGATGGCAAACTGCTATACATTATACTACGGGTCCGTTCCAATCCACATACTTCCCTGCTATGTAGTACGACAGAAATAGATTGAGGAAGTCAAATGCAGTATGCTGGAAATTACCCGGATGCCTTCCACAAGCAGTCTTTGCTTTTAGTGTTGAAATCAGCATTTTTGCTATGTGATGATGAAAAAGTAAAAATATGTCCCAATTGTATGAATGCTAACTATATACTTGTTATGGTCAGCTGAAGTTTATAGTGTAGTAAAAATTCATGAGTGTGCGATTTGGAACGAAGGGTAAGATTCAAAGGTTACATTCAAAGCCCTAATACTATCCTGTGATCTAGCACATGATATGTTACAAGGTCTCCGGTTCAAATCCGGATGCCCCCTGTGTGTGAATTATGACACCTGTCTATCTAACACTCTCAATGACAAACCTTCTACAATGTCATTGAAATGTTCAACAAAAAAACACTTTTGAGTCCATGAATCAAAGAAAAACTAGTAACACATTGAAAGGTCTAATGTTAATATATGCACCAGACAGTATATATTTTGGATGCTCCCAATATTATATTTACGTGATCAATTTCAGGTGCACTATGCAACCAGTGAAAATAGCTAAGCAAGGTAATTTCAGGGCAACAAATTTTGATTAAACTGAATTTGCAGCAAAGCATTAGCCTTAGAGCTTGAATCACAGTCTGTATTGTCTTGTGTTAGGAATAAACACATGTAATTCAATCATTGGAAGGTCGTCTGTTATGTTTTTCCAATATTCAGACTCAGGGGGCATCCGGATTTGAACCGGAGACCTCTTGATCTGCAGTCAAATGCTCTACCACTGAGCTATACCCCCACACTATGAGCAAGGTGTCAGCGCCCTCTGTGGCCACAACAAGCAACTACAGAACTTTAACAATCTCTCACAAACCCTGAGGCCGTATCCTGACTCATACGTGAACAAACACACTGACGCCTTGCTCATAGTGTGGGGGTATAGCTCAGTGGTAGAGCATTTGACTGCAGATCAAGAGGTCTCTGGTTCAAATCTGGATGCCCCCTGTGTGTCATTTATGGCACTTCATAAGAGACCTACCTCCAATGATTGAATGACAATATAAACGATGTTCTACAAGTTATCTAAACTGATGACTTTAACTTTCAATTAATTCCTGTATCTTGAAAAAACACCCCATGTGAAAGGGGTTCTGTTTAAGTTTAATTGACTCTTTAAAGGTGCAGTGTGTAATATGACATCATCAAGAAAGTTCTACAAAGTTCTAGAATGCAACACTCCCTGGGTAACCCCAACCCTTTCGAATAATAACAGAAGCTACAGTGGCCTTCAAGGACAAGAACAATTCTAAATTTTAAACAATGCACCTGATGACATTCCAACTGTGACACTTTCAAGATGGCGGCACTAGGCCTTGGTCCAAAATATGCAGAAATATTGACATATATGAGACCCTTTTTTAAAGGAAAAATAAATTATTCAAAACATTTTTTTCAGCTATTATGCACTAAATTAAATGTACTTATGGATATTATAATTACTTTCTACAAAATCTGCTTGGAAATAAAACCCAAAATTCTACACACTGCAGGTTTAAAGGCCTACTTCACCAGTTTGAATATGAAGGTGTATTGAATTCTGAGTTCTCAAACACAAAGTCTACGTCCATTGATGTACTATAAGACGGACAACGAATAGAAACGTTTCGTCTATTATTGATATCATCCTTTATTTTTTTCAATTTAATAAATATTTCTATTTTTTATTTTTTTACTATGGAAAAATCATTTATTTTTTTAATTTAATAAATATTTCTATTTTTTTTTTACTATGGAAAAGGGGTAGGATTAAATAAGTGTATACTTCTTCCTGCTCCTTTTCAGACATATCTCAGCAATACAGATAATTTTTTTTTTTTTTTTTTGTGAAAACATAATTTTTGTTTATTGTATTTCCATGCTTTTCATTTTGTTTTGTATGTTTGATATGTCTGAAAAAAAAAAAAAAAAAAAAAAAAAAAAAATCCTCTTAGATTCTTATGAATGGTAGGATCGACTCCTGAGTCAGGGAACCACAATAAGCAGTATGTTGCCGTACCAAGCTTGACCTCTAAGCACATGGTTGCATCGGATTCTGGCCACGTCGTGTTGGTAGATTCACAGATACACTGGTGTCATAAATCAGACACAGGGGGCATCTGGATTTGAACCAGAGACCTCTTGATCTGCAGTCAAATGCTCTACCACTGAGCTATACCCCCACACTATGAGCAAGGTGTCAGCGCCCTCTGTGGCCACAACAAGCAATTACAGATTTTTTAACATAATATCCTACCAACACTGAGGCCGGATCCTGACTCACACCTGAACAAACACACTGACGCCTTGCTCATAGTGTGGGGGTATAGCTCAGTGGTAGAGCATTTGACTGCAGATCAAGAGGTCTCCGGTTCAAATCCGGATGCCCCCTGTGGAGTTATTATGCCAAAAAAACACCTGAGTCTCCCACTGTCCCGATGACAAACTCACACATAAGGTATTTCACAAGTTACGTACTATACACTCTGTTTCACAGGTAACGTATAAATCTCTTATGACTGTGTGTGAATGAATGGACCCCTGAACCCTGTAAAGTTGACCAGTTTACTCATTTTACTTACTTACTTACTTACTTACTTACTTACTTACTTATTTACTTACTTACTTACTTACTTACTTACTTACTTACTTACTTACTTACTTACTTACTTACTTACTTACTTACTTACTTACTTACTTACTTACTTACTTACTTACTTACTTACTTATACTATCAAATATCCAGTGAAGTAGTCCAGGTTGTTTACATAACGTTCTGCAAGTGCCATAAAGCTTACTTACTTACTTACTTACCATTACCTGTCAAACACCATACGTCCGGTAATGTATTGTAAGACGGACACTGAACAGAAACGTTGCATCTTTAATTCATATAAAGAAATTCTGAGAAAGAATCCTCTTCCACCTTAGATTCATATTAATGGTAGGATCTACTTCTGGGTGAGGGAACCACAATATGCAGTATATTGTGATACCAAGCTTGGCCCTCAAGCCAACAGTTGTCTAGGATTTTTGCCATGTCAGTAGATACAGAGAGACAAAGGTGTCTTTCTGTCATAAATCAGAAAGGGGGCATCCGGATTTGAACCGGAGACCTCTTGATCTGCAGTCAAATGCTCTACCACTGAGCTATACCCCCACACTATGAGCAAGGTGTCAGCGCCCTCTGTGGCCACAATAAGCAACTACAGAACTGTTATTTTAACAAGATCTCCCACAAACACTGAGGCCGGATCCTGTCTCACACCTGAACAAACACACTGATGCCATGCTCATAGTGTGGGGGTATAGCTCAGTGGTAGAGCATTTGACTGCAGATCAAGAGGTCTCTGGTTCAAATCCGGATGCCCCCTGTGTGTGTGATTTACAGAGAAACACAAAAGACCTTCTTCCATTGATTGAATTACATTTGTTTATTCTATACACAAGACAATGAAAACAGTGTTTCACAAGTTACCTAGTCTCCAGTCTTGAACCTTCAATTCATTCCTCTATCCTCAAAAATGTCGCCAGGTGAAAGCGGTTTTGATATGAATCCAAGGTACTAATGCAAGTTTAATTAACTAATTAAAAATGTGAGTTTGTTCCCTTGAATTTCTCAACTTTTTATTTTCCTTTTTTTGTAAGTAGTTTAATTCTGTCCTTTAGAGATTTCCTTTCTTCTGGAGCAGAACCTGAAAGACAAATGAACTGAAAAACCAAACTAGACACACAAAAAAGAATGTTGTGAAAACTACAAGGCAACAAACTTAATTTGCAGCATATCAAAACAACCTTGATCTGTTCAGGATGCATGAATGAATTGAAGGGTAAAGCCTGCAGTTTAAGTACATTTTCAAACGTACAATTTGAGACAATTTGCTTATTGTCTCATGCGTAAATGACATTCAATCATTGGAAGTAGGACGACTATAATTCACACACAGGGGGCATCCGGATTTGAACCAGAGACCTCTTGATCTGCAGTCAAATGCTCTACCACTGAGCTATACCCCCACACTATGAGCAAGGTGTCAGCGCCCTCTGTGGCCACAACAATGAACTACAGAAATGTTATTTATGGCCGGCTCCTGTCTGACACGTGAACAAACACACTGGCGCCTTGCTCATAGTGTGGGGGTATAGCTCAGTGGTAGAGCATTTGACTGCAGATCAGGAGGTCTCTGGTTCAAATCCGGATGCCCCCTGTCTGTGCTTTAACTGTAGCACCTGACAATATACTTATATACTGCTTCTATCCACGCCCGATGCTATAGCAATATACGACTCACAGGTACGTATAAACCTCTCATACTATCAAAGATCCAGTGAAGTAGTTCAGGTTGTTACCATAACGTTCTGCAAGTGAAACTCTAGGTCCACGGCCATGGATGTATTATAAGACGGACACTGAACAGAAACGTTGCGTCTTTAATTGATATCAAGAAATCCTGAGATAAAATCCTCTTCCACCTTAGATTCATATTAATGGTAGGATCTACTTCTGGGTCAGGGAACCACAATATGCAGTATATTGTGATTCCAAGCTTGGCCTCTAAACACACGGTTGCATATGATTCTGGCCATGTCATGTCAGTAGATACACAGACAGAGGTGTCTTTCTGTCATAAATCAGACAGGGGGCATCCGGATTTGAACCGGAGACCTCTTGATCTGCAGTCAAATGCTCTACCACTGAGCTATACCCCCACACTATGGTACTTTTTGTCTCTGTTGACATAAGGTGGCCGTAGTGTTTGAGCGAGAATAGCACGTGATCAATGTTTATTCAACTCCGAGCTCAAATATACCACTCCACACACTCCTCTCAGTGTGGGGGTATAGCTCAGTGGTAGAGCATTTGACTGCAGATCAAGAGGTCTCCGGTTCAAATCCGGATGCCCCCTGAGCTTTAACTATACCACCTGACGACAAACTTACTTCTAATGTCTAAAGAACATCTGTTTCTCTACACCCTCAATGACAAACTGTTCATATCCTCCATACTGCTATGTAGTATGACAGAAGACGATTTAGAATGTCAAACTCAGCATGCTGGATGCCCTACTACATCCGGTTATAACTTTTATGGCCGGTTTCACAGACATGGATTAAGCGTAGTTCTGGACTAAATTCAACTTTCAATGGACAATTTCCATTCAAATCTTAATTTGGTCCTGGCCTAGGCTTAATCCATGTCTGTGAAACTGGCCCTTAGTGTGGAAATCAGCAGCTTTTAGGCTTTGTTACAATTAAATAAGTCAGTAAAAGTATGTCTCCACTGCATGTATGGCCACTGCATTCAAATCCGAAAGCCCCCTAGGTTCGGATTTGTACCACTAATATTCATCTTGGGTCACTTGTGCCTTTGTATTTGTATATGTATTTTATTTGTAATTTGTCTTTCTCTGTTACCTGCCTAGGGACAACAGATGGAAACTCGCACTTCTGCTATAATCTGGCATTTTTAACAGCTTCAATTGTAACAGCTCTTCATTAACATGCACTGTCCCTAAAAAATAAATAACTAAAATTAAAATATTTTCTTACCTTCTTGCAGGTGAAGTTGTCCTGTTATAAATGTGCTATATTAATAAAGTTGGCATTTTTTTTATGCTTTATTGATAGTGTAGAGACAGAGTTGAAATGGGGCAGAGAGGGGAGTGACATGCAGAGAACGACCGCGGGCTGGAATCGAACCCGGGTCTGCTGCTGGCCGAGGCCCATGAGGGGGGGGGGGGGGAGACCGCCTACCAACTAAGCTAAGGGCGCCCCCTTCTATATTAATAAAGTTGACTTGACTTGACTTGACTAATGGTGATTTTTCGTACCTTGATTTGATTTTGATTTGATTCAGTTTTATTTCAGACATATCAAAAAAAGAAAAAATTAAAAGCATGAAAATACAATAAAAAAATATGTTCAAATGAGTTCACAAATAAAAATAAACAAAAAATAAACAAAAAATAACATATTGAATTGATATGCCTGAAAAGGAGTAGGAAGAAGTATAAACTTATTGGATCCTACCCCTTTTCCACAGCTCAATAACTTTATAATAATTATTATTATTTTAAAGTTTTACCTTCTTGTATGTGAAGTTGTCCTGTTATGAATGTGCTATATAAATAAAGTTGTCTTGACTAAAAGTGATTGTTCGTACCTTCTTGTATGTGACGTTGTTCTGTTATAAATGTGCTATATTAATAAAGTTGGCATTTTTTTATGCTTTATTGATAGTGTTGAGACAGAGTTGAAATGGGGCTGATTTTTGGTACCTTCTTGTATGTGAAGTTGTCCTGTTATAAATGTGCTATATAAATAAAGTTGACTTGACTTGACTAATGGTGGTTTTTGGTACCTTCTTGTATGTGAAGTTGTCCTGCGTGACGTGGAGTAGCTGTGTCTTCAGTTCATCCCTCTCCACACACAGCTCCGTCTCTCTCTCTTCCAGCACGTCTTGCTCCTTCACCAGTATCTCTGCCTCGTTCTGCAGGAACCCCAGCTGCCCGAGTCTCTCCCCGTGCTGAGCCCTTTCCGCTCGCAGGATGTTGGAGGTTTTCGTCTTCACGCATTTATCCACTGTGTTCTGCATGTCCGTAAGCGACCTGGTAAGGCAAGGCAAGGCAAGGCAAGTTTATTTATATAGCACAATTCAGACAAAAGGCCACTCAAAGTGCTTTACAGGGGCAAGATTAGAATACATAAAACACATTATAAAAACATTTAAAAGCGAATAAAAGAAGCAAATAAAATAAAAATTGCAGGTTAAAATGGAAACAAAAAAGTCTTCAGACTCGATTTAAAAGAACTGGGAGTTGCAGCAGACCTCAAGTTCTCTGGGAGTTTGTTCCAGATTCTTGGTGCATAATAACTGGTAGTGTTTTGTGTATAGTTGGAAGAAAAGGGGAACATTTTAATATTTTTTTGGGGGGGCATTTTCAAGCTTTATTAGACAGTACAGAGCTGAAATGTGGAGACAGAGAGAGAGAGAGGGGGGATGACCTGCAGTAAAGGTCCACGGGTCGGATTTGAACCTGCGACCACTGCAACGAAGGCCGGAGCCAATATGGTACGCGCTCTATCCACTACGCCACCGGAGCGAAACCAAGAGGAACAATATTTATTCAAAATAGTTCCTCTGCAGATGTAATGCTTGCCCGTCAGTTCATAGGTGGAGTCAGGGATTCTGGAGAACGCTTGTTGAAAAAATTACTTTTTTTTAAATCAGTGAATATCTCCTCATGGTCCACTACCTGTCCATACTGTGTGTGCGCTGAAAACAAATCCAGTGTTAATACTCAGCCTAGGCTCTGTAAACGTGCATGGTGCTAGCTAGGTGGACCCTCTTTGTTTACATACCAGTTTGAGTTTACAGAGCCTAGGCTGTGCATTAACACCAGATTTTTTTTCAACGCACACAAAGCACGGACAGGTAGCAGATCGTGAGGAGATATTCACTTATTTCGATTTCTGTTGCCGCAGTATTGGTGTTAATTTTTAATTTTAGAGGTCTTGAAAAGGTCTTAAAAATCCTTACATTTTAACTTTAAAAATGAGCAGACACTGCGCTTGCATGTATCAGAATTGACAATACAGTTTGACTTGACTTGGTTTCACCTCTTCCACTCACTGCTACACACACACACACACACACACTGCTACACACACACACACTGCTACACACTGCTACACACACACACACACACACACTGCTACACACACACACACACACAACACACACACACACACACACACACACACACACACACACACACACACACCCCACACACACACACACACACACACACACACTGCTACACACACACACACACACACATTGCTACACACACACACACACACACACACACACACACACACACTTGGTTTCACCTCTTCCACTCCAGCGCGGCCTCCTCCTCCAGACTGCGGACCGAGGCTCGGTGTTCGTTCATCTGGTCGACCAGCTGCTGCTTCATGGTCTCCAGGTCGGCGTGCTGCTTCATCTCATCCATCTGCTGGATCAGCTTTATCACCTGGTCCTGCTGCTCTGAGTACTGGAGGGCTGGGGACGGGAGGAGAGGGGAGAGAGGGGGGGGAGAGAGGAGGGGAGGGGAGAGAGGGGGGGATGGGTTTGTTAAAGAAAGAAAGAAAAGAAATCAAAGACAAATTGTTGTAAAAAAAAAAAAAAAAAAATGAAAGAAAAGAAAAGAAAAAGAAATTAAAGACAGACTGTTGTAAAAAAAATAAGTTGTAAAAAATAGTTGTAAAGAATTGTTGTAGTACAAAAAATAAGTTACTGTAAGGCTGTGTAAGAGGAGTATATATTTGTAAAAAAAAATAATAATAATAAAAAATCAAATACAGACTCTTGTAAAAAAATGTACTTGTAAAAAGGAACTTCTGTAAAAAACAAAAAACAGTTGTAAAGAATTGCTGAAGTAAAACCTTTTACACCGCACTTTCAAACATACTGAGCCCGTTTTGAATCCAATATATTTTGGATTTGAACGTTTTTATACATAATTATCATCTGATTCATCTCTTCAACGAGGAGGAGATGGTTCAAACAAGGGGATTGAAGGAGTGTTTGAAATCCCCACCCTGACTTTTATAATGTCTGTTTTCCTTAGATTTATGTAACACTGCTGAAAAAATATCCCAGAGTGTGGGAGACACAGGTGTAATTCAAGCATAAATTCTCCACAGGGGGCATCCGGATTTGAACCGGAGACCTCTTGATCTGCAGTCAAATGCTCTACCACTGAGCTATACCCCCACACTATGAGCAAGGCGTCAGTGTGTTTGTTCAGGTGTGAGTCAGGATCCGGCCTCAGTGTTGGTAGGATATTATGCTAAAAAATCGGTAGTTACTTGTTGTGGCCACAGAGGGCGCTGACACCTTGCTCATAGTGTGGGGGTATAGCTCAGTGGTAGAGCATTTGACTGCAGATCAAGAGGTCTCCGGTTCAAATCCGGATGCCCCCTGTGTCTGATTTATGACACCGGTGTTTCTGTGAATCTACCAACACGACTTGGCCATGATCCGATGCAACCATGTGCTTTGGGGTCAAGCCTGGTACGGCAACACACTGCTTATTGGGGTTCCCTGATGCAGGAGTCGATCCTACCATTCATAAGAATCTAAGAGGATGATATCAATAAAAGAAGAAACGTTTCTATTCGTTGTCCGTCTTATAGTACATCAATGGACGGAAATGCCAGAAAGACACCTTTGTCTCTGTATATCTACTGACATGGCAAGAATCCTAGACAATTGTTGTGTTTCTCTATAAATCACACACACAGGGGGCATCCGGATTTGAACCGGAGACCTCTTGATCTGCAGTCAAATGCTCTACCACTGAGCTATACCCCCACACTATGAGCAAGGTGTCAGTGTGTTTGTTCAGGTATCAGACAGGATCCAGCCTCAGTGTTAGAGATGGTTAAAATAACAGTTCTGTAGTTGCTTGTTGTGGCCACAGAGGGCGCTGACGCCTTGCTCATAGTGTGGGGGTATAGCTCAGTGGTAGAGCATTTGACTGCAGATCAAGAGGTCTCCGGTTCAAATCCGGATGCCCCCTGTGTATAAATTATGCCAGAAAGACACCTTTGTCTCTGTATATCTACTGACATGGCAAGAATCCTAGGCGAGGAGTGTGACTTGTGAAAAAACATAACAGACAACCTTCCAATGATTGAATTACATGTGTGTATTCTATACACAATTTAAAAAAAAACTATGGTTCACCATTTCAAGGCATCAAACTTAATTTGCAGAATATCAAAACATCTTTGATCTGTTCAGGAAGGAGGAATGAATTGAAGGTTAAGTAACTTGTGAAACATTGTTTTTATTGTCTTATTCGTAAATGACAATCAATCATTGAAAGTAGGTTGATTATATATCAGACTCAGGGGGCATCCGGATTTGAACCAGAGACCTCTTGATCTGCAGTCAAATGCTCTACCACTGAGCTATACCCCCACACTGTGAGCAAGGTGTCAGCGCCCTCTGTGGCCACAACAAGCAACTACAGAACTGTTACTTTAACCAGCTCACCTGTCTGATACGTGAACAAACACACTGACGCCTTGCTCATAGTGTGGGGGTATAGCTCAGTGGTAGAGCATTTGACTGCAGATCAAGAGGTCTCCGGTTCAAATCCGGATGCCCCCTGGGGAGTAATTATGCCAGAATGACACCTGTGTCTCCCACTCTCTTGACGTCAAATTAGAAAATATGGTATCTCATAAATTACATTCAATGATGGGCTCAAAGCTTCTCAAATGGCATTAATCCTTTGGTAATGTTTAACTTTAATCAACTTTGAGTCCATGCGTAAAGGAATACTTCACCCACACGGAATCGCTATTTTAATATAATGAATGAGGTTTTTCTTCCCTCAGTCTTCCCTTGGCCCAGCTGTCCTGTTAATCCTAACCCTACATTTCCCATGTGTGAGGGAAAATGTAGGGTTAGACAGTGAGACCATAAAACACTCTTTCTGCCTTTTCTCAGGGTAGGGTGAACTGATTTCTAACATGTTTGCATATTTATACTACATAGGATCTCAGAGTTCAATACACCTTCATATTTCCATCGGTTAAGTAGGTCTTTAATTTGGACATGACACCTGTGAAGTGTTTAAACATCTTTTTCTGCACAGCCTCAACTGTGATAAACAGAGCATAGTTACAGCACAGGGGCATCCGGATTTGAACCGGAGACCTCTTGATCTGCAGTCAAATGCTCTACCACTGAGCTATACCCCCACACTATGAGCAAGGTGTCAGTGCCCTCTGTGGCCACAACAAGCAATTACAGAACAGTTATTTTAAACACAAACACTGAGGCTGGATCCTGTCTGATACCTGAACAAACACACTGACGCCTTGCTCATAGTGTGGGGGTATAGCTCAGTGGTAGAGCATTTGACTGCAGATCAAGAGGTCTCCGATTCAAATCCGGATGCCCCCTGAGAACTCATTATGACAAAAAGACTCATGTGTCTCCCACACTCTCAATGACAAACTAACACATAGGATTCACAAGTTAGGTTCAACTAGGGCTTTCACCTCCAACACTGCCATTCATCCTGTGGTAATATTGAACACTAATGATGTCCACACTAAAAGTTATAAATGTAGTAGGGCATCCAGGTATATTTCAGGAGTTTGACCAAAATCTTTTTCAGTCATACTACATAGCAGTGTGGAGGATATGAACAGTTTGTCATTGAGGGTGAAGAGAAACAGATGTTCTTTAGACAGTAGAAGTAAGTTTATCATCAGGTGGCATAGTTAAAGGTTAGGGGGCATCCGGATTTGAACCGGAGACCTCTTGATCTGCAGTCAAATGCTCTACCACTGAGCTATACCCCCACACTATGAGCAAGGCGTCAGTGTGTTTCTTCAGGTGTGAGTCAGGATCCGGCCTCAGTGTTGGTAGGATATTATGCTTAAAAATCTGTAGTTCATTGTTGTGGCCACAGAGGGCGCTGACACCTTGCTCATAGTGTGGGGGTATAGCTCAGTGGTAGAGCATTTGACTGCAGATCAAGAGGTCGCCGGTTCAAATCCGGATGCCCCCTGTATGAATTATGCCAGAAAGACACCTTTGTCTCTCTGTATCTACTGACATGGCAAGAATCCTAGGCAAGGTGTGTGACTTGTGAAAAAACATAACAAGACGACCTTCCAATGATTGAATTACGTGTGTATTCTATACACAATTAAAAAAAAAATGTGTTTCACAATTTCTAGGCATAAAACTTATTTTGCAGCATATCAAAACATCTTTGATCTGTTCAGGATGGAGGAATGACTTGAAGCTTAAGTAACTTGTGAAACATTGTTTTTATTGTCTTATTCGTAAATGTCAATCAATCATTGAAAGTAGGTTGATTATATATCAGACTGAGGGGGCATCCGGATTTGAACCAGAGACCTCTTGATCTGCAGTCAAATGCTCTACCACTGAGCTATACCCCCACACTATGAGCAAGGTGTCAGCGCCCTCTGTGGCCACAACAAGCAACTACAGAACTGTTATTTTAACCATCTCACCTGTCTGATAGATGAACAAACACACTGATGCCTTGCTCATAGTGTGGGGGTATAGCTCAGTGGTAGAGCATTTGACTGCAGATCAAGAGGTCTCCGGTTCAAATCTGGATGCCCCCTCTGGAATCATTATGACAAAAAGTCACATGTGTCTCCCACACTCTCAATGACAAACTATAACACATAAGATATTTCACAAGTTAGGTTCAACTAGGGCTTTTACCTCCAACACTGCCATTCATCCTGTGGTAATATTGAACACTAATGATGTCCACACTAAAAGTTACAAACAAATGTAGTAGGGCATCCGGGTATATTTCAGCATGTTGAGTTTGACATGCTAAATCTTTTTCTGTCATACTACATAGCAGAGGTATGGAGGATATGAACAGTTTGTCATCGAGGGTGTAGAGAAACAGATGTTATTTAGACATTAGAAGTAAGTTTGTCATCAGGTGGTATAGTTAAAGGTTAGGGGGCATCCGGATTTGAACCGGAGACCTCTTGATCTGCAGTCAAATGCTCTACCACTGAGCTATACCCCCACACAATGAGCAAGGCGTCAGTGTGTTTGTTCAGGTATCAGACAGGACACGTGTGAGCTCGGAGTTGAATAAACATTTATCACGTGCTATTCTCTCTCTCACACTACGGCCACCTTATGTCAACAGAGACAATGATATCCATAGCGTGGGGGTATAGCTCAGTGGTAGAGCATTTGACTGCAGATCAAGAGGTCTCCGGTTCAAATCCGGATGCCCCCTGTGTCTGAATTATGCCAGAAAGAACACCTGTGTCTCCTACACTATCAATGATTCCGTCCTATGGTAGTTTACCACTACCAGTATGACTGTGTGTGAATGAATGGAACCTGGAACCCTGTAAAGCGTCTTTGAGTGCCTTGAAAAGCGCTATAAAAATCCAATCCATTATTATTATTAGTGTTATGATGGTCTGACCCTGTTTGCTGTTCTCTGTGCTGAGTTGTTGGACCCTCTCCTGGAGCTCTGTCTTCTCTCTGCTCTGCTGCTGCTCCAGCTCCTTCCTCTCCGTCTCATCCGCCTGAAGCTGGCTCTCCAACCGCTCCGCAAGATCATCCACCTGGATTTGATTTGATTTGATTTGATTTAATTTGGGGGAATTTTTTTTGCTAGATCATCCACCTTCATTTGATTGTTGTTATAAAACAACAAATAAAGCATAAAATGAGGTTAGGCTATAGATACATACATATATAGATTTTGAGTTTTGATTTTGATTTATGACCTGTTAATATTGTTTAAGGAAGTGGGGTGGGATTGAACAAGTTTTTACTTCTTCCCGCCCCTTTTCAAATATGTTGTGGCATTTTTATAGAGTGCTTGGCGGCCTTATCAGTGCAGGAGTCACTAGTGCTGACTCCTGTTGATGCATTTTTAATATTGTATTGTTGTTGCATATTTGAAATAAATCATTCATTCATTCATTCATTCATTCATTCATTCATTCATTCATTCATTCATACAGTAAACATGTTCTTGTGTCAGACCTTGAGTTCTCTGGCGAAGACGCTCCGTTTGAGCTGCTCGCTGCTGCTCTTCTTCTCTTTCTCCAGAGCAGCGAACTGACAGGACAGCTCTCGGTTCTGCTGCTCCAACTCCTCACATTTAGATTGATTTCTGTAGCATGGAGAGAGGGACATATGCCATGGGATTTTATTTAATTTTTATTTAACCTTTATTTAACCAGGAAAAAAACCTATTGAGATTAAAAATCTCTTTTTCAAAGGTGACCTGGCCAAGACAGGCAGCAGCACAATGAACCACAGTTGCAGACAAACACACAGGGACCAAATTAAAATAGCGCTAAAAAATAAAGCAAATCAATTCACACTGCAACTATCCTAAATAGACCCATTTCTGTAACCAGGAAAAAAAACCTATTAAAAACACTGACATCTTAGAGAGTTCTAAGAATCTAATTACTTACTACATCTAACATTAAAACTAATGCAAACAC
>CM047507.1:30728685-30736185 GCA_026122265.1 Ammodytes dubius | reverse complement strand
TTTCATTTAGAATGATGGGCAGAGTATCGCTCACACACACACACACAGTAACTCTCTCTCTCACACACACACACACACACACACACAGTAACTCTCTCTCTCTCACACACACACACACACACACACACACACACACACACACACACACACACACACACACCAACACAGTAACTCTCTCTCTCACACACACACACACACAGTAACTCTCTCTCTCTCACACACACACACACACACAGTAACTCTTTCTCTCTCACACACACACACACACACACACACACACACACACACACACAGAACGATTGATCTTAAAAGGACTTTAATATCATATTTGAGCCCCTTTCCAGATATCAATCTATTGGCAGGATCAAGTCGGTTGTTTCAGCTTATACTTATATATCACATATCAAGAATTATACTAGTTTTTGGCATAAAAAGAAGGCAAAATAGACTTGTTTAGGCTCACACACACACACACACACACACACACACACACACAAGGCAAGGCAAGGCAAGGCAAGTTTATTTATATAGCACAATTCAGACACAAGGCCACTCAAAGTGCTTTACAGGGGCAAGATTAGAATACATAAAACACATTATAAAACAACAAAAGCGGATAAAAGAAGCAAATAAAAATTAAAATTAGAAACATGAAAACTCGATTTAATAAAAGAAGCAAATAAAATGAAAATTGCAGGTTAAAATGGAAACAAAAAAGTCTTCAGACTCGATTTAAAAGAACTGAGAGTTGCAGCACACCTCAAGTTCTCTGGGAGTTTGTTCCAGATTGATGGTGCATAAAAACTAAAAGCTGCTTCTCCTCGTTTAGTCCTAACTCTAGGGACTGTAAGTAGACCTGTCCCAGACGACCTAAGGGCTCTGGACGGTTCATAACTTATCAGCATATCAGTAATGTATTTTGGCCCTAAACCATTTAGTGCTTTATAAACCAACATCAGTATTTTGAAATCAATTCTTTGAGTGACTGGAAGCCAGTGTAAAGACCTCAGAACTGGGGTAATGTGATCCACTTTTTTGGTCCTAGTGAGGACTCGAGCAGCAGCGTTCTGAATTAGCTGAAGCTGTCTGATAGATTTTTTTGGAAGGCCAGCAAGGACACTGTTACAGTAGTCAAGTCTACTAAAGATAAATGCATGGACAAGTTTTTCTAAGTCTTGCTGAGACATAAGCCCTTTAATTCTTGATATGTTTTTTAGGTGGTAGTAGGCTGATTTATTAATTGATTTTATGTGTTTCTTGAAATTCAAGTCGGAGTCTACAACAACACCAAGATTTCTGGCTTGGGGTGTGGCTTCTAACATAACGGATGTAAGCTGTGCGCTGACTTTTAATTGTTCATCTTTGGCACCAAAGACAATTACTTCAGTTTTATCGTTGTTTAATTGAAGGAAATTTTGGCACATCCAATCATTGATTTGTTCAATGCACTTACTCAGTGCCTGTATCGGACTGTAGTCTCCTGGTGATATGGTTATGTAAATTTGTGTGTCGTCTGCATAATTATGGTAGCATAATTTGTTCTTATTCATAATCTGAGCTAGTGGGAGCATATAGATGTTAAATAGAAGAGGGCCAAGAATGGAACCTTGGGGGACCCCGCATTCAATATTTGTCCGCTCAGATGTGAAATTGCCTATTGACACATAGTAGTCTCTATCCTTTAAGTAGGATTCAAACCAGCTTAGTACAGTTCCAGAAAGTCCAACCCAGTTTGCTAGTCGATCTAGTAATATGCTGTGGTCAACTGTGTCAAAAGCGGCACTGAGGTCCAGTAAAACTAAGACAGAACTTTTGCCACTGTCTGTGTTTAAGTGGATGTCATTGAGGACCTTAACCAGAGCAGTCTCAGTACTGTGGTGTTGTCGAAATCCTGACTGGAAGACATCAAAGCAGTTATTCATTGCTAAGTAGTTATTTAACTGTTGATAAACAGCTTTTTCAATGATTTTACTTAAGAATGGTAGGTTAGATATGGGCCTATAATTTTTCATGAGTGATGTATCTAGATTGTTCTTTTTTAGGAGTGGCTTGATGACTGCTGTTTTCAGGGCCTGTGGGAATACACCTGTCTGAAGGGACGTGTTGACAATTTGTAGAAAATCTGAGGCCATACAGCTAAAAACAGTTTTAAAGAAGCCTGTGGGCAGAATGTCAAGGCAACAGGATGAGGAGTTCAGGTGTTGTATAATGTCCTCCAGGTTTTTGTGGTTTATGAGATAAAATTCTGTCATTGCATTTGAATTGATTTTAAGAGGGAACACATATGTTGAACTTGGTATTGATGCAGTGACAGCTTGTCTAATTTTGTGAATTTTCTCAGTAAAGAAGGAGGCAAATTCATTGCAAGCCCTCGTGGAAACATGCTCAGACGCTACTGGCACAGGAGGGTTTGTTAATCTGTCGACAGTAGCAAACAGGGCACGTGCATTGTTGTTGTTTTTGGTGATGATGTCAGAAAAGAAAGAATGCCTTGCATTTCTCAGTTCTGAGTTAAACGTGCACAGTTTCTCTTTGAAGATGTCATAATGAACCTGGAGATTTGTTTTTCACACACACACACACACACACACACACACACACACACACACACACACACATACAAACACACACAGACAGACACACACACTTTCACACAATGGCCTAGTGTTAGGTAGAGGGACACATGGAGTTTGATGGACATATTAAGGTTCAATTATTTGACCATTTAGTTTTTCTTTACGACCGGACAAGCAGAGGACCACCCTGCTACACACACACACACACACACACACACACACACAGTAACTCTCTCTCTCACACACACACACACACACACACACACACACACACACACACACACACACACACACACACAGTAACTCTCTCTCTCACACACTCACATACAAACAGCCACTGGATCATTTTAATAAGGTTTTTTCTTCAATCCTTAATCCCATGAAAACCCAAAACCAACAAGTATAGTGTGCGTATGTTTCCGAAGCCTGAAATTATAGGCCTATTATACACACTACCGGTTCTTCACGTTATATTGAAATTGAAGCAGTTTCGAGTGTCCAGTGAATAAGCTGAAATAGAACAAAGGTAGAAGGTACATATACCAGGGGTTAAAGCTGCAGTGTGTAGAATTTTGGGTTTTATTTCCTAGCAGATTTTGTAGAAAGTAATTATAATATCCATAAGTACATTTAATTTAGTGCATAATAGCTGAAAACATTTATTTTGATTTTTTTTAGTTCCCATAGAAAGGGTTTCATATATCTCCGTATTTCTGCATATTTTGGACCAAGGCCTAGTGCTGCCATCTTGAAAGTGTCATAGTTGGAATGTCATCAGGTGCATTGTTTAAAATGTAGAATTGTTCTTGTCCTTGAAGGCCACTGTAGCTTCTGTTATTATTCGAAAGGGTTGGGGTTACCCAGGGAGCGTTGCATTCTAGAACTTTGTAGAGCTTTCTTGATGATGTCACATTACACACTGCACCTTTAAAGAGAAAGTTTCGTTTACCAAAAATGTCAAAATAATGCTGTAAAAACTTTATATATACGAATTACAGACTGTGTTGTTGCTGTTTCTCAAATCTACTCCCAGCAAAACTGTTTTCACAATTTTCACACCATAGCCTAGGCTCTGTAAACTGGTATGTAAACTCAAGGGCAAGGTCAAGGTCACTTTTATTTATATAGCACCTTATAAGAACCTAAATTCACCAAAGTGCTTTACATAAAATACATAAATTAAAATACAACAGCACACATTAAAAAAACACTTACAGCAATGACACAAAACAATTCATTAAAACGTAAAAGCCTGTGAAAAAAGGTGAGTTTTAAGAGTGGACTTGAAGGTTTCCAGAGACTCAGATGAACAAGGGCCTTGGCATGCTGCAAAATGTCTGTTTTCAAAGCCTAGGCTAAGTATAAACACTGGATTTTTTTTTCTTCAGCGCACACATGGACAGCTGGCCGATCGTGAGGAGGTATTACAGTTTTTTTTTCGATCGCTAAAACACAGTGAGCACAACTGTAGCTCAATGTGCAAAACTCTAACTACATATCCATTGATATCCATTCTGTTTTGAATGTGTGGTTTATAGTTGTGGCAGTAGTGTGAATGTCGATAGTTAGCCTGCTATCGGTGTAAATGTGTGTGTGTGAATGGTAACGTGGGAAAGGAAAACAGGTCTCCCTTGCAAAAGAGTCTTCGGTCTCAATGGGATATACCTGTATAAATAAAGGTTAAGAAGTGTGTTAGCATTTGAACAAAGTGCGAGAAATCCACAGTGTTATGCAGGCTGTGGTTAAGCCATGAGATAGGTGTGTAAAGTTTTGAAATTTGTGTTTAAGCAATGAAAAACAAGCTAGAGTTTGGTCCGAATGAACCGCTGCTCTGCATACTGTGTGTTGTTAGAGTTGTGCACTTGTCGTTCCAGTTGTGCCCACTGTGGTTTAGCAATCGAAAAAAACTGTAAAGGCCGATTTCCACCGGCTGCGTCTCCGGTCCTTCTCCGCTCCAGCACGGCAGAAACAAAAATACAATTAAGAGCAGTCAGTGGGTGAGTTTCCACCACGGCCGCTGCGCCGTCTCTCTGCTCCGCTGCTGCTCCAGCTCTCCGGTGAAATACGCACTGCTTCTATTTCTGCCGGATGCCTGAGCTCACCGCATCAATTTAGCACAGAACACATCGAGATAGACAGGAACACAAGCGCCGACAAAACAATAAAACCTCCGGTTAATTTTCAAAATAAGACACTCGGTGTTCACTGCAGGTGACATTCTCAAAACAGAGACACATACAAGCATGTCCACTGTTCTTTTACTCGTTCGGATGGGAACAATAACCTTCCGTGCGTTCGTTGTTGTGTTTAAATACCATATAGGAGAATTATATTATCAAGAGCGATCGCCCGTCACTTTTATTACCGCGGGAACTCCTCGGTCTCGCGACCCCAGCTGTTCAGCGGAGCTGACCGTGCTGGTTTGAAAACGGAGCCGGTGGGTATTGCCGGACGTGAGTGCACGGAGCAAAACCGTTGGACACCGCACCCGCAGCCAGTGGAATTCCGGGGTTACTGATATTGACAAAAAAGTGATTTTGGCAAAAAGCGTTCTCCAGAATCACTGACTCCACCTTTAATCTTAATCTTCTTCATCGTAATATCTGCATAGCTGAAAGTATAACATATAATACATTCCTTAATCTGATCCTTTTCATTCATGTAACATACAGGAATTACTTTTCAAAGAGTGAGATAACACCTTAACCGTGAGAAAATGTTAAGCCTTTTCATATCGCTGGTCTATTGTGTTACACTCTGCTTCACCTGAAAACCAACAGAAACATTCGCTCACCTGACTGAGCTTCACTGAGCAGAAATACGATTAGCAGATACACACACACACACACACACACACACACACACACACACACACACACACACACACACACACACACATACAGACACACGCCACAGTACAAACACACACACACACACACACACACACACACAGCACACAGTCAAACACACACACACATCAAACACACACACAACACACACAACGCACAAACACACACACACACACAACACACAAACACAAACACACAAACACAACATAAAGAGTCGTGTTTCCTAGAATGCAAAAACCATTAAAAATACAGTCACACATCAAAGTGTTCATCAGTGAATGTCCGAGGCGAGCATGAGTGTATGAGTAAGTCCTTGCTAAGTCTGTGTGTGTGTGTGTGTGTGTGTGTGTGTGTGTGTGTGTGTGTGTGTGTGTGTGTGTGTGTGTGTGTGTGTGTGTGTGTGCGTGTGTGTGTGTTGTCCAGAGGCAATGAGTGTATCTCCTTGCCAGTTGTGGGAAGGATTTTTTTATGCACACAAAGACAAAAGAAAATTTGTTTAGTTTGTTTTGCCTACCACAACGTGAAATAATATATTTAAAAAAAAATTCCACGGGGGGGTTAGTGTCAAAGTTTAGACTTGGGCTCGCCTTTAGAATGTGAGTAGTGTGTGTGTGTGTGTGTGTTGTGTGTGTGTGTGTGTGTGTGTGTGTGTGTGTGTGTGTGTGTGTGTGTGTGTGTGTGTGTGTGTGTGTGTGTGTGTGTGTGTGTGTGTGTGTGTGACACAGGATCCCATTCATATCGGACCAACAGCTGCTGCATCAGGACCAGATGCAAAAACCACAAAAAGATCTCCGGCTTGATTTCACCTGGAGAAAATAAACAATAAAACAAGGGCTGTGTGTGTGTGTGTGTGTGTGTGTGTGTGTGTGTGTGTGTGTGTGTGTGTGTGTGTGTGTGTGTGTTGTGTGTGTGTGTGTGTGTGTGTGTGTGTGTGTATGTGTGTGTGTTTTTTGACAAAAGCGTTCTCCAGAATCACTGACTCCACCTTTAATGCATTAGCTATAGGTATTTCAATAATCATGATTTTTGAGTTATGAGCCTACTGTTCAAATACTTCAAGTATAATACTGACCTCTACACCTTCGAGGTACACACACAGACACACACACAGACACACACACACACACACACACACACACACACACACACACACACACACACACACACACACACACACACACACACACACACACACACACACACACACACTTTCATTTTAGGGGCTACAAAGATGATTGATGAATTAGACAGAACAGGTCACCATTTTATTTAGGGCCATGACGATTTCACACTGTCTATTCAAACCAAACACACATGTGTCTGTCTGTGTGTGTGTGTGTGTGTGTGTGTGTGTGTGTGTGTGTGTGTGTGTGTGTGTGTGTGTGTGTGTGTGTGTGTGTGTGTGTGTGTGTGTGTGTGGGAGGGGGGGGGTGTACTGTACTGGTGTGACTGGGCAGTTTTTTCGGCCTGTCATTTTAACTGCAGACAATCAATCATAATTCAAAGATTCTGATGATTGGGGGCGCCCTTAGCTCAGTTGGTAGGGCGTCCCCCCCCATGGGCCTCGGCCAGCAGCGGACCCGGGTTCGATTCCAGCCCGCGGTCGTTCTCTGCATGTCACTCCCCTCTCTGCCCCATTTCAACTCTGTCTCTACACTATCAATAAAGCATAAAAATGTCCAGCTAAAGTGCGTAACTTTTCTCATATAAATGAATGTCCAGTTAACATTCAAGCCATCGCCTATCAACTTGACACAAAGTTGATTACAGTAATCAGGAGCTCAGAAAAACCCCCAAGAAGAGCCCAAGAAATGTTTCAGTTGTTGACAGCTAAGAAAAAAAAACCTGGACGTACAGCAGTAGGTATAGAATCCAATGCGCCATCACCGAAGGTTTTACCAGCAAGTTACTTGGGATCACACTACCGAGCATTGAACACATTTACAAAGACAGACTGGTGAAAAAGGCCAATAACATTGTATGTGACTGTACACACCCCCTGGCATCCCGTTTTAAACTACTGCTATCTGTTCGTCGTTTCTGCCTAACCCTTATGACCAAGAATAGATCCAAAT
>CM047507.1:30703685-30718685 GCA_026122265.1 Ammodytes dubius | reverse complement strand
GTCTTATGGAGGCATCCATGTTGGTTGGAATGTCATCAGGTGCATTGTTTAGAGTGTAGAATTGTTCTTGTCCTTGAAGGCCACTGTAGCTTCTGTTATTATTCAAAGGGGGCTCTTTAAGGCTATTCTAAAGAGGTGTGTTTTGAGAAGTAACCGTTTGAATTTAGAGAAAAAAAATTAAAATCCAAAGTTCCCTGGGTTTTCCTTTCTGTTTTGCCTCATGTTGAAGTATTTTGAGCGATCTGATTGGCTGATGATGTATTGTACTGTGTGTGCGCTGAAAAAAAAAGTCCAGTGAATTAAAATAGAGTCTCAGTCCTCTTCACAGCAGACCCGGGTTAGAATCCAGCCCGGGTCGTTCTCTGCATGTCATTCCCCTCTCTGACACATTTCAACTCTGTCTCTCCAAAACTGTCTAATAAAGCTTAGAAATGAGAAGAAAAAAAAAAGAAAAAAATCTTAAAATTAAAAATTAAAATAACTGTAATGTTAATATTTATTTATTTATTATTATTATTTCGGACAATTCCACACAATACACAATTATCTCTTTCACATCATACATCATACTTTGTGTTGTCCGAAGGGTGACGGAAGAAGCCAATTGTATAATATGGTCTGTATGTAAAATTGTAAGATTATGATTGGCTGAATGCTTTCTAAAGAGGTGTGTTTTGATGACTGTTTGGATTATGCTCTTGCTTGTAAAAAAATTAAACAATCCAAAGTTCCCTGGGTTTTCCTTTCTGTTTTGCCTCTCGATCGTGTTGAAGTATTTCGAGCGACGTGATTGGCTGATGAGCGTGAGAGCCTTTGTGACATCACACTGTTCCCATAGAGTGGATGTAGGTCACAGCTGCAGCAGCCCGTGACTCTGAACCAACAGACACTACAGTTAAAACCATCGTGTTGTGTGTGTGTGTGTTGTGTGTGTGTGTGGTGTGTGTGTGTGTGTGTGTGTGTGTGTGTGTGTGTGTGTGTGTGTGTGTGTGTGTGTGTGTGCGTGTGTGTGTGCCTGTGTGTGTTTGTTTGTTTGTTTGTTGTTTGTGTGTGTGTGTGTGTTGTATATGAGTGTGTGTGTGTTTGTTTGTTTTTGTGTGTGTGTGTGTGTGTGTGTGTGTGTGTTTGTTTGTTTGTTTGTGTGTATGTGTGTGTGTGTGTGTGTGTGTGTGTGTGTGTGTGTGTGTGTGTGTGTGTGTGTGTGTGTGAATGGGTGAATGTGGTAAGAAATGTAAAGCGCTTTGGGGCTGAGAAAGTCGGCTAAAAAGCGCTACATAAGTCAAGTCCATTTATAACCATTTACCAAAACCCTCATTCATAAAGTTAAAGGTGGAGTCAGTGATTCTGGAGAACGCTTGTTGTCAAAATCAGTGAATATCTCCTCATGATCAGCTACCTGTCTGTACTGTGTGTGCTGGAAAAAAAAGACCAAGACACCCTACAGTTAAAAAGGCAAATGCCGGGGCGCTCCGGTGGTGTAGTGGATAGAGCGTGTACCATATTGGCTCTGGCCTTCGTTGCAGTGGTCGCGGGTTCAAATCTGACCCGTGGACCTTTAGTGCAGGTCATCCCCCCTCTCTCTCTGTCTCCCCATTTCAACTCTGTACTATCTAATAAAGCTTGAAAATGCAAAAATAATTATCTTGAATAAAAAAGGCCAGCTCTAAGTTTAAAGGTGTAGTCAGTGATTCTGGAGAACACTTGTTGTCAAAATCAGTGAATATCTCCTCATGATCAGCTACCTGTCTGTACTCTGTGTGTGCTGGAAAAAAAAGTCCAGTGTTACTTACTGTAATACACATGCTTGGCTCTGTACACTGGTATGTAAACACAGGAGGCCCACCTCAGCTAACAGAGCTTAGGAAGTGTATTACTATTAACACTCTTTATTTTCCAGCGCACACACAGTACAGACAGGTAGCAGAACGGGAAAACATTTTCACTGATTTTGAAAAGAAAAGTGAAATGTATGAAGTTGAAAGGATCTGACGTCACATTGTCACTCTACTTGATCTAACAAAAACATTTTTTTTTTAAATCAGCCCTTGAAAAATCTTAGCAGAAGAGTTTTGTGTGTTTGTGTGTGTGTGTGTCTCTATCTGTCTGTCTGTCTGTCTGTCCGTCCATCCTCCCTGCCTGTCTCCCTCCCTCCCTGCCTGTCTCCCTCCCTGCCTGTCTCCCTCCCTGCCTGTCTCCCTCCCTGCCTCCCTGCCTGCCTGTCTCCCTCCCTCCCTGCCTGTCTCCCTGTCTGCCTGTCTGTCTGTCTGCCTGTCTCCCTGTCTGCCTGTCTGTCTGTCTGCCTGTCTGCCTGTCTGTGTGTTTTGTCAGAGATAAGATATCTTTAGCAGATGGTTTTATATCACCTTCCACTACCGGGTGTTTCAGATAGTCAGGCGATATGTCGGATTAGTCAGTAACACAGAAAGATAACCGCAGATCTGTTTATGAAGAATGCTCATCCTGTTTTTGATATATCCCCCCTCACTGTAAGCAAGTCCCTTTGTCCCTGTGTGTTTCAATGGGAACACGCCCAGCACACACACACACACACACACACTCACACTCTCTCTCTCTTACACACACACACACACTCTCACATGCACACAACCACACACACACTCTCTCTCTCTCTCACACACACACACACACTCTCTCACACGCACACAACCACACACACACTCTCTCTCTCTTACACACACACAACCACACACACACACACTCTCCACACGCACACAACCACACACACACACACACTCTCTCACACGCACACAACCACACACACACTCTCTCTCTCTTACACACACACACACACACTCACACACACACACAGCAAAATGTAAACCTTATCTGTCTCCTCTAGTAAACAATCGCTTATCATTTACTTCCGATCGTCCCGGATTCACTGTTGCTAGGTTAAAGCTGGGGTATGTGATTTCTGATTGGTCAAAGTTAACATGAGCTGTACACTTTGACCAATCAGAGCGAGGCTCCGATTCTCTCTTCTTATTGGCTGTTGGGACTGTCCATTCTAAATCAGTGACTGTGTGTGTACAGACAGTACAGACAGGTAGCAGATCATGAGGGGATATTCACTGATTTTTACAAAAATTGATTTTGACAACAAGCGTTCTCCAGAATCACTGACTGCACCTTTAAGATGGGACAGTAACCATGTCATGTTAAATACATGATTGGCAGCCTGTCTGTCTGTGTGTGTGTGTGTGTGTGTGTGTGTGTGTGTGTGTGTGTGTGTTGTGTGTGTGTGTGTGTGTGTGTGTGTGTGTGTGTGTGTGTTGTGTGTGTGTGTCTGTGTGTGTGCGTGCATTCGTTCGTGCATGTGTATAAAACTATCACTAAAGGAAAATGCACCTCAGATCCTTTTCTAGATCTCATAAAGTCAGAGATATTCAGTGAATGTCATCAGGAATTCTTTCAAATAACTTTTGTAATTTCCTTTTTGATTTTCCGTCCTTCTCTCTCTACCTCTGCTGCAGTTACACATTCCCCACTGGCCTGATTCAAAACACATGTTGTGTGTGTGTGTGTGTGTGTGTGTGTGTGTGTGTGTGTGTGTGTGTGTGTGTGTGTGTGTGTGTGTGTGTGTGTGTGTGTGTGTGTGGATGCTGCTCTACACATTCTATCTCTACCTTTAAAGGATCGATTTCCCACAAAATTATTGGTACACATGATTTTGAAACATTTTCTCAATTAATTTAACTAACTATATCTAACCAACTTTCACTAAAATCGGTCAAAGCTTGGATGCATGGGGGCGCCTTTAGCTCAGTTGGTAGGGCGTCCCCCTCCCGGGCCAGGCCCAGCAGCAGACCCGGGTTCGATTCCCACCCGCGGTCGTTCTCTGCATGTCACTCCCCTCTCTGCCCCATTTCACCTCTGTCTCTACACTATCAATAAAGCATAAAAATGCCCAAAAAATATCTTAAAAAAAAAAAAAAAAAAAGCTTGGATGCACACCAACTGTCAATAGTGTGTACCATAAATTGCCAATTTTGGTAACACTTCACAATAAGGGAAGATTAATTAACTGTTTGTTAAAGCTAAGTTAATGCTATTTATGCATAGTTAATGCCGGCAGTGGCGAAGTGTGTAGGAAGATTGCCTCTGGAGTGCAGGGTCGGAGGTTCGATTCCCTGCCTAACCGCCACATGTTGAAGTGTCCCTGGGCAAAGAGACACTGAACCCCAAATTGCTCCCGATGGTTCAGAGAGCGCCTTGCATGGCAGCTACTGCCATCGGTGTATGAGTGTGTGTATGAATGGGTGAATGTGGTAAGATATGTAAAGTGCTTTGGGGCTGAGAAAATTGTCTAGAAAAGCGCTATATAAGTCAAGTCCATTTACCATTTAAGCATTAGGTAAGTGTTAATACTTGGTTGTGTCTGTCTGTGTGACTACAGTTCTTGAGTACATACTTGAGCTAAGCTTTTAAGTTATTGAATTATGCTCTTTCACCTCGAGCAAAGGGAAGTTGTATGGTGGTTGAAATTGATCTTGAACTCAGTCAAAGTCATCTGGGTTCAGTGAAACTTGTGTGTGTGGGTGTGTGTGTGTGTGTGTGTGTGTGTGTGTCTGTGTGTCTGTGCTTGAGTTGTGAGTGTGTTTTGTGCATGTGTGTCTGTCTGTCTGTCTGCATGCTTGTGTGTGTGTGTGTCGAATGTGTCTCTGTGTGTGTGTGTGTGTGTGTGTGTGTGTGTGTGTGTGTGTGTGTGTGTGTGTGTGAGTGTGTGTGTGTGTGTGTCAGACTGGAGACTTGCCTCTTGTACAGACATGTTTTTCGCTGTGTGTGTGAATACCTGTCGGATCCCCGTGTGCTAAAAGATCTTGTCGTCGCGGTAACAAGAAGCTAGATATGTCCATGCTTGTAATGGACATACACACACACACACACACACCATACACACACATATACCCAAACACACACACAAACACGTGCACAAACACACAAACTCTCTCTCTCTCTCTCTCTCTCTCTCTCTTACACACACACACACACACACACTCTTTCTTACACACACTCACACAACACACACAACTCTCTCTCTCTTACACACACACACCACACACACACACACACACACACTCTCTCTCGCTCTTACACACACACACACACACTTTTACACACACACACAAACTCCACTTCTTGCACTCTCAGCATAAAGCGACAGACTAATTCTCTCGAGGGTTTTGTTTTTGTTATTCTGTTTCTCTCCCTAATGTTGTTGTCACATGGTCTGCTGACACACACACACACACACACACACACACGCACGCACACACACGCACACACACACACACACACGCACACACACACACACACACACACACACACACACACACACACACACGACTATGGCCACAAACTGTTTGTCTCAGCACACTGAGTCACTGGTGTGGGTTCAAGATGTGTCAAGTCAAGTTAATTTTATCTATGTAGCTCAGTGTGTGTGTGTGTGTGTGTGTGTGTGTGTGTGTGTGTGTGTGTGTGTGTGTGTGTGTGTGGCTGTGTGTGTGTGTGTGTGTAGCTCAGTATCACAAATAACAATTTGCGATGCTTGGCAAATTGTCACCTGCTCCCAAGCTGCAAAACAAAACACTAAACCATTTAGATGACACCAACTGTCTCATTGTATTCGGCTATTATCTCTAACACACACACACACACACACACTCCGTTTGCAGAAAAGTTCTCGTACACACAATGGTGTTCTGATATTCTCATCGTAAAAAAGGACAATATAAAATCAATAAAAAGGCTGACAATCCCTGCGTTCCGAATCGCATACTTTCTACTATATAGTATGTCGAAAAAAGATTTAGGATGTCCCGATTCTTGTGGCCAGATTTAGGATGGTTAGAAGTACCCGGATGTCCTACTTCATGCGGCCAAGATTGTTAGTGTTGAAAAGTGCATCCTATTTGGGCAATTCTGACCCACAATCCAGTGCGCACGTGAAGTGACGTCAGATCGACGAAGCCTCCATAAGAAAACAAACGGGGATGCGACGGATATAAAAGCAAGAGGCAAGATCAAGGCGCAATGTTATGATGAAATAAGAGAGTAAAGTATGTCCCAATAGTATGCCTACTGCATCCTAACTAGATTCTTTTTATCGTCGGATGTAGTATGTAGAATAGAAAAAAGAAAGAGTATGAGATTCAGAACGCAACCAATATCATGCCAGGCCAGCAACACATGCCATTCAAAAATGTAGGCCATGATGCCAGCACATATTTAGCATGTCTCCTATGAAGGAACTTTTAAATGTTTGCATGTTATAGAGTGCAGAGGTAACAGGTCACTAACACACTGTTTTATTCCCTTTAAACCTGCAACCTGTGTGTAGAATTTTGGGGTTTTATTTCCTAGCAGATTTTGTAGAAAGTAATTATAATATCCATAAGTACATTTAATTTAGAGCATAATAGCTGAACTTTTTTTTTTTAATTATTATTTTTTCCCCTTAGAAAGGGTCTCATACATGTCAATATGTCTGCATATTTTGGACCAAGGCCTAGTGCCGCCATCTTGAAAGTGGCATAGTTGGAATGTCATCAGGTGCATTGTTTGAAATTTAGAATTGTTCTTGAAGGCCACTGTAGCTTCTGTTATTATTCGAAAGGGTTGGGGTTACCCAGGGAGCGTTGCGTTCTAGAACTTTCTTGATGATGTCATATTAAACACTGCACCTTTAAATGGAAGGGACTTATGTAAAAAGATTCATCCAAAACATTTTTTTTGCTAATTAAATATATAATTCAGCAAAAATTTATAATAATTGTGCAGAAAGATACCGAGTTGATGCAGTTATTAAACACAGAAAAACCCAACATACACTCAACAAAAATATAAACGCAACACTTTTGTTTTTACTCCCATTTTTCATGAGATGGACTTAAAGATCTAAAATTCATTCCAGATACACAATTGTACCATTTCTCTCAAACATTGTTCACAAATCTGTCTAAATGTGTGATAGTGAGCACTTCTGCTTTGCTGAGATAATCCATCCCACCTCACAGGTGTGCCACATCAAGATGCTGATCTGACATGATTAGTGCACAGGTGTGCCTTAGACTGTCCACAATAAAAGGCCACCCTGAAATGTGCAGTTTTGTCTCATAGCAAAATGCCACAGATGCCACAAGCATTGAGGGAGCGTGCAATTGGCATGCTGACAGCAGGAATGTCAACCAGATCTGTTGCTCGTGCATTGAATGTTCATTTCTCCACCATAAGCCGTCTCCAGCAACTTCGCACAGCCATTGAAGAGGAGTGGACCAACATTCCACAGGCCACAATTGACAATCTGATAAACTCTATGCGAAGATGTGTTGCACTGCATGAGGCAAATGGTGGTCCACACCAGATACTGGCTGGTTCTGAGTCCCCAGACCCCCAATAAAGCCAAAAAAATGCACATTTCAGAGTGGCCTTTTATTGTGGACAGTCTAAGGCACACCTGTGCACTAATCATGATGTCAGATCAGCATCTTGATGTGGCACACCTGTGAGGTGGGATGGATTATCTAGTGATGGCAATTTGACTCTGAAGCTTCGATACGTGCTTTGAACCCTAGGACTACGAGCCAATAGAACCAACGCTTCGAAACTTGCTTCAAATCACGTGACATATGACGTCCGAAGCAGTAACTGCTTCACTCCCTGAATGAACCACCCAACTGGTTCGCCGTCCAACCAGACGCTTCAGCGACACTGCTCTTGTCATTCGGACATGTACCTGAATAAAAATCTTTGAATGTTCCCTGTCCCACATAAGCACACCCCTGCCACCATAGTAA
This sequence comes from Ammodytes dubius, assembly GCA_026122265.1. Lineage (NCBI taxonomy): Eukaryota > Metazoa > Chordata > Actinopteri > Uranoscopiformes > Ammodytidae > Ammodytes > Ammodytes dubius. Next base: position 30,710,865 of record CM047507.1, on the reverse strand, counting down.
CACAAGCACACCCCCGTCATGCTACATTTTACCATCATTCTCTCATCAATTACACAATGAACAAAACAATCTTTTTTTTTGTGTGTGTGTGTGTGTATGGGGGGGGGGGCGGGGGCGGGGGCACATGATCAAAGCATTTTCAAAGCATGTAAACTCGGTCCACTGTAGGCTACACTTGCATTTCACCAGCAGAGGTCACTGTTACTGAAGCTTCGAGTAGTGAACCTATTTTCGAACCGATTGGCTCGAATGGTTCAATGCTTCAGAAAAGCTTCATTTGCCCATCACTAGGATTATCTCAGCAAAGCAGAAGTGCTCACTATCACACATTTAGACAGATTTGTGAACAATGTTTGAGAGAAATGGTACAATTGTGTATCTGGAATGCATTTTAGATCTCATGAAAAATGGGAGCAAAAACAAAAGTGTTGCGTTTATATTTTTGTTGAGTATATATACAATGACACAAATGATGAAGATGGATTCGAGTTTATTTTTCACCAAAAAGGTTGAGAACATTAGCCATTTTGTACACAGTGTTGTTGGATGCTACAGCAAACAACAATTGTAAAATAGCCAAACAAATATTGCCAACAAGAAACACATGGAATATGGAAGCTGAATTTATTGCAAATATTTCAAAGAGAAGGTTTCTTCTTCGTTCTCCTCAGGTTACATTTAGTAACACTTGTATTCGAGCTGGACATTACCAGATTTCTTTGCCTTGCATACTATTTTGTGAACGTCGTCTCTGCCCTCTGAGTCCATTTCCTCCACACAAGTTCCCAGGTGGTCGTCATGACCCCTTAATCCACGGTCTTTTTCCAAGATCACAATAGCCATTGCACTGCTGGTGACGTTAAGAAATTTGAAATCCTCTAACCAACTTGGATTGTCATTCTCGTGAATGACTGTGGTTTTTCTGATGGCAGCTCCAATTTGAATCTGTTTGATCAAATTGGGACATGTAAAAATCACATAACAAAATATCTTATTACCAACAAAACAATAAAATAAAAAGAATTGTAATGAATGGATTTCTAAAACCATAGGCAAGGCAAGTTTATTTATATAGCACAATTCAAAACACAAGGCCACTCGAAGTGCTTTACAGGGGCATGATTAGAATACATAACACATTAGAAGACATTTAAAAGCGAATGAAAAGAAGTAAAACATTTAAATAAAATAAAAAGTACAGGTTAAAATGGAAACAGAAAAGTCTTCAGAATCGATTTAAAAGAACTGAATCAAATCTCAGAAGGAAACTCACCTCAACATAGGGATCTGGATGGTTCAACAGTCCATCCCCTGTAAGATCCTTGCCATTCAACACCCGAACATCCACTGTTTTACCGGCACATGAACCAGCCTCGGCCTGGAATGGTAGAACTACCAGCAGGGAAAGTAACACAGCAAACTGCATCCTGGATTTAGTCTTTTCACTTTGAGCGAGAGAGATCGGTACACAGACTCTTACGTATTGGCTTGTGTGTTGTGAGCTTGTTCTTGTCCCTCCTTATAGTCTGACACTTAATGGAGTGACTCCACACACCTGCTCACTCAATCACATCCAGGTGTGCTCAATAAGGGAGCAAAGCAAGAGGAGAACCACAGCATGTTTTGAAGCGAGGTTGTCAATTACACCACACTCCTTACCAGTAGATGGCGGTAATGCATCTAAAAGTTGTTTGCCAACCGCCAAAAAACAATATACAAGAAGAAGAAGAAGAAGAACCACAGCATGTGTTGATTGAGTGTGAGAGGTACTTGGGGGAGAGAATGAGGTTGGCTGGTAGGGTATATTGGTACAATTTAGGATCAATTAAATAGGTTGTTGTGAATGTGAAGTTGTTCTTCAGTGGCTTATTTCAAACTTTGTTTTTAGACTACTGTTGACTGCTCTCTGCAGCTGAATGAGTTGCCTTTCTAGCTAGAGCACTGCAGGGCTGTGAAGTGCTAACTTCCTGTTCTTACCGGCTTCAAATTAAAAGTCAACTCACGTTTGGCTAGTAACAGGCTTTTAACGTGAAGGCGCACAGGAAATGTTCTGTTTGCACACGCGCTAACTTAACTGCGGTAATCTCTTTCCGGTAAGATACCGTTGGTGAAGTTTTTATGAGGTAGAATCGCCGCACGAGCACAGATCCCGAGGACACATCTTTCACCAGCCAAAGTGAAGGGTGGACTCAATAACTTACTTGCCTAAGTCTACATTTACCCCCATTTGGAGTGTTAATGTAGAGCACTCTAAGCAGTGTTGTGCGTCTCTCCTCTGTGTTTCAAAGACAGCCTCTCCTCATTAGCAACTAGCACTAGTGCGAATGGACTTGTATTCATCATCGCACGTGATCAATTTCAGTAGCAAATGCGATCAAAACTGTCGCACTGTACAGCCCTGATCACACTAACAGATTGCCAACCTTTTGCTGGGCAGCCAAACAAAATTAAGTAAATCCATTCAGCCCCGGTCTGCTTCGAGGCTGGGTGTGATGGTAGCTTGAGGATGAGCTCACACTGCAGCTTGCTTCTGCTCTGTTGTTGCATTAGCAGTGGAGGCTCAGCTGTGTGTGGTTACCAACGGGGCGTCTTGATTTGCCAATCAACTACAGAGTTTCTGGTGAGCTTTCCCGTGGGAGTATTTATGTTAATGAAAACCGACCAATATCAGTCTGTGTTTTTTGGAAGAAACCTTCAAATCCCCCCTTTTTCGAAATAAGTATCCCAGAAGAAACTGACATAGTTGTCTTTTATAAGCTTGTGTGTGCTGGTAGGGACCCCAATAACCTACAAAGTGTGCCCAAACACCAGAAATGTTTGGTTTTTCATAATATGTCCCCTTTAAGTGCAAGTGAGGAAGCCCTTTGGCAGCTTAAGGCATTATGATCCAGGAGTTAAGGGTGAGATAAAGGATGAAATAAAGCGACATTGACTGCTAGCCCACATAGGGAGGCAGGTAAGCAGGGATGGATGGGTCAGTCAACATTGGCTTTTCATTGCCATTTCAACCCAAACTGCAACCTTTTTTCAGTTTTTTAAATTATTTTGTGCATAAAAACATATACAATACTGGCTCCTGCTCAGTTTTGTCTCTTGTTAATTGGGTCTATGTCAGTATGCTGAACACATCTCTTCTCTGCTGCATATGACGGGTTTGATCATGTTCAGTGCTGGTTTACTTGTGTTCACATGTGCATAAAGCAACTGCCCATTCAGAACAGTCTTGATAGAAAAACCCAACATATAGTCAATGACACAAACGATGGTGATGGATTTGAGTTTATTTTGCACCAAAAAGGTTGAGAATATTAGCCATTTTGTACACAGTGTTGTTGGATGCTACAGCAAACAACAATTGTAAAATAGCCAAACAAATATTGCCAACAAGAAACACATGGAATATGGAAGCTGAATTTATTGCAAATATTTCAAAGAGAAGTTTTCTTCTTCATTCACCTCAGGTTACATTTAGGAACACTTGTATTGGAGCTGGACATGACCAGATTTCTTTGCCTCGCATACTATTTTGTGGAAGTCTGTACCCTCCGAGTCCATTGCCACCACACAGGTTCCCAGGAGGTCGTCATCACCCCTGAATCCACCGTCTTTTTCCCAGATAACAATAATCATTGCAGCGCTGGTGACTTCAAGAAATTTAAAATCCTCATTCCAAACTGGATCTCTCCCTTTGATGACTTTGGTTTGTTTGGTGGCAAGTCCAATGTTAACCTGTTTGATCAAATTGGGACACGTAAAAATCACATAACAAAATATCTTATTACCAACCAGTCAGGGAAAAAGGTATAGACAAAACAATAAAATAAAAATAATTGTAATGAATGGGTTTCTAAAACCATAATCAAAGAAGGAGACTCACCACAACATAGGGTTCTGGCCGGTTCAACAGTCCATCCCCTGTAAGATCCGTGCCATTCAACACCCGAACATCCACTGTTTTACCGGCACATGAACCAGCCTCGGCCTGGAATGGTAGAACTACCAGTAGGGAAAGTAACACAGCAAACTGCATCCTGGATTTAGTCTTTTCACTTTGAGCGAGAGATCAGTACACAGACTCTTACGTATTGGCTTGTGTGTTGTGAGCTTGTTCTTGTCCCTCCTTATAGTCTGCCACTTAATGGAGTGACTCCACACACCTGCTCACTCAATCACATCCAGGTGTGCTCAATAAGTGAGCAAAGCAAGAGGAGAACCGTTAAAGGTAGTGATGTTACGTCCGACACGGAAGCCCCGAAGCCTGTGTCGAGCAAAGGGGGCGTGTCCACATGAAGCCTGTCTCGAGGCCTGTATCGTTTGTCACAGCACCACGTGACTAAACACAAACGAGGCCCCGTTTGACAAACGGGGCTTCGTTTGTGTTTAGTCACGTGACTGCCTCGCGAACCACTCATCCAACAACGTATATAAACACCACTCATCCAACACTCTATATATGTATTATGTTATAATATACTATTATTATATTATATGTGTCAATATATCACAAATGACCAATTTATATTTTTATATACAATCATTATTACTCTATCAAGATCAGGATAGATTAGGTTTTTCATCTGGCTTTAAAATACCTCTAATCGAGATTTTTACACACTGGAAAAATAACAGAGAGCCACTACTGTAACATACCAGCAGATGTCAGTATTCCTAAATGAGCTGTTAAATGGGGCTTTGTCGATCAGGCCTTTTGGTGAAGCATTTGGCCCGAAAGATTCGATCAATTCACGGGGCCTCATCTCACCATCACTAGTTAAAGGACACATGATTATTTAAAATAATTTAGTATTTATATTAGAGCTGCAACGATTAATCGACGAATCGATTATTAATCGATTATTAAAATAATCGCCAACTATTTTGATAATCGATTAATCGTTTCGAGTAATTTTTCAATTTCCAAATTCTCTGATTTCAGCTTCTCAAATGTGAATATTTTCAGTTTTTTTAATCCTATTATGACAGTAAACTGAAATATCTGTGTGTTTTGGACATAACAATACATTTGAGGACGTCAACATGGACTTTGGAAAATTGATCAACATTTTTCACCATTTTCTGACATTTTACGGACCAAAACACTAATCGATTAATCGAGAAAATAATCGACAGATTAATCGATTATCAAAATAATCGTTAGTTGCAGCCCTAATTTATATAGCCCCCCCCCCCCCCCCCCCCCTTTTATTTTCATATTCAACCACAGGTTGCGTTCCGAATCGCATACTTTCTACTATTTAGTATGGTAGAAAGAAGATTTAGGATGTCCCGATTCTTGGGGCCAGATTTAGGATGGTTAGAAGTACCCGGATGTCCTACTTCATGCGGCCAAGATTGTTAGTGTTGAAAAGTGCATCCTATTTGGGCAATTCTGACCCACAATCCAGTGCGCACGTGAAGTGACGTCACATCGACGAAGCCTCCATATGAAAACAAACGGGGATGCGACGGATATAAAAGCAAGAGGCAAGATCAATGCGCAATGTTATGATGAAATAAGAGAGTAAAGTATGTCCCAATAGTATGCCTACTGCATCCTAACTAGATTATTTTTATCGTCGGATGTAGTATGTAGAATAGAAAAAAGAAAGAGTATGAGATTCGGAACACAACCAATGTGTCAGGAAAAAGTCAAAGCTAACATAAAATGCAAAAGTAACAAATAATTGTATTTGTAATTTTGAAATGTCCAAGCTTGTCTGACGTTTCCAACAGGGGAGTCTTTCCTGTCTGTGTTCTGTCCCCACAGTGGGCTAGAGGTACGGAGTGGAACATGAAACCAAGTTGAAAATGATCGGAGTCAAGTGGTCAAATGATGTGTATTTATTACTGCTAACACAAGCATAAACTTTAACAGCAAGCAGCGCATGGGCTGAGACTGTGGTTCCCCTCTTCTTCTTCTTTTCGGTTATTGGCGGGTTGCAACCATAACTTTTTTGGTGCATACCGCCACCAACTGTACCGGAGTGTAACAACCGCATTTATGTCAATAAATTATAATATATATATAATAAATAAATAATCAGATAACTAGATACTTGTATAGGAGGACACAATAAAAATAAAATAAAAAGGGGGGGGGCTATATAAATACTAAATTATTTTAAATAATCCTGTGTCCTTTAACGGTTCTCCTCTTGCTTTGCTCACTTATTGAGCACACCTGGATGTGATTGAGTGAGCAGGTGTGTGGAGTCACTCCATTAAGTGTCAGACTATAAGGAGGGACAAGAACAAGCTCACAACACAAATTAATAAACACCCTACAGGTAGGTGTGGAAGCTGCTTAGACCAAGAGGAGTCAGTCAGGCACGTCATTATGGATTGCAGGGAATACACACAAGTACGGGAAACATTAAAAGGGGAACTAAGGGAAATGGGAATTGGGGAGTTTAGTTTAAAAAGTTTATTTGAAGAGGGGGTAGGGAAATTATTTAAATATTTGAGGGTGACAGGATTGATGGGGAGAATTTAGTTAGAGGGGTAGTTAACTCCGGTTCACACTCCAACATAGTAGGTGGCGGTAATGCGACCTGAAGCTGGTTGCCGTCCGCCAAAAAAAACCCAAAAAGAAGAAGAAGAAGCTCACAACACACAAGCCAATACGTAAGAGTCTGTGTACCGATCTCTCTCGCTCAAAGTGAAAAGACTAAATCCAGGATGCAGTTTGCTGTGTTACTTTCCCTGCTGGTAGTTCTACCATTCCAGGCCGAGGCTGGTTCATGTGTCGGTAAAACAGTGGATGTTCGGGTATTGAATGGCACGGATCTTACAGGGGATGGACAGTCGAACCATCCAGAACCCTATGTTGTGGTGAGTCTCCTTCTTTGATCATGGTTTTAGAAACCCATTCATTACAATTCTTTTCATTTTATTGTTTTGTCTACCTTTTTCCCTGACTGGTTGGTAATAAGATATTTTGTTATGTGATTTTTTACGTGTCCCAATTTGATCAAACAGGTTAACATTGGATTTGCCACCAAACAAACCAAAGTCATCAAAGGGAGAGATCCAGTTTGGAATGAGGATTTTAAATTTCTTGAAGTCATCAGCGCTGCAATGATTATTGTTATCTGGGAAAAAGACGGTGGATTCAGGGGTGATGACGACCACCTGGGAACCTGTGTGGTGGCAATGGACTCGGAGGGTACAGACTTCCACA
>CM047507.1:30678685-30693685 GCA_026122265.1 Ammodytes dubius | reverse complement strand
GTGTGTGTGTGTGTGTGTGTGTGTGTGTGTGTGTGTGTGTGTGTGTGTGTGTGTGTGTGTGTGTGTGTGTGTGTGTGTGTGTGTGTGTGTGTGTGTGTGTGTGTGTGTGTGTGTGTGTGTGTGTGTGTGTGTGTGTGTGTGTGTGTGTGTGTGTGTGTGTGACTGTGTTGTTGGTTGTGCTTATTTTATCATAGTGCTGCCTTCTTTTTTTTTAAATATATTTTTTTGGCATTTTTATGCTTTGTTGATAGTGTAGAGACAGAGTTGAAATGGGGCAGAGAGGGGAGTGACATGCAGAGAACGACCGCGGGCTGGAATCAAACCCGGGTCTGCTGCTGGCCGAGGCCCATGGGTGTTCTAGTGATATTTGAGTCCGTATTAAAGGTGTGGTGTTGTGTCAGCGAGCCTGGGGCAGCTGTAACACACACACACACTGTGCAGACTACTGGAGATGTTATCAGATTTAGAAGAAAGACATTCAAGGCCGGTGGTCCCTCTCTGCTACTGTACATCCTGTTACGTTACAAGGGTATTGTGTGTGTGTGGGGGGGGGTGGGAGTATGTGTGTGTCCTTGTGTGTGTGTGAGTGTGAGTGTGTGTACGTGTGTGTTTTTTTCTGCCTGTGTGTGCCTGCGTGCATCTGTCTGTCTGTCTTATCTATCCATCCATGTCTGTCTATCTATCTATCCATCCATCCATCTATGGTAAATGGTAAATGGACTTATATAGCGCTTTATCTCCGTTATTCATAGACCCAAAGCACTTTACATTGTTTTGTACACATTCACCCAGTCACACACACATTCATACACCGATAGCAGCAGCTACCACGCATGGTAGGCTTAGCACTAGGGTGCTAAGTTAACTAAGCTAACTATCGGGAGCAATTCGGGGTTCAGTGTCTTGCCCAGGGACACTTCGACATGTGGCGGGGAGACGGGGGATCGAACCTCCGACCCTGCACACCAGAGGCGAACTCCCTACCACTTCGCCACTGCCGCCCCATCTATCTATCTATCTATAACCCCTCTGTCTCTCTCCCTGCAGGATAGTCCGGTTCCCGTGGCAGATGGGAGAGGAGAAAGTTCGCCGCGTGTTTCGCGAGGCGCTGAAGATCTGGAGTGATGTCACACCGCTGAGCTTCACCGAGATCCACCGAGGAAAGGCTGACATACGCATTGACTTCACCAGGTGGGAGGGCACACACACACACACACACTCACACACACGCACACACACGCACACACACACACACACACACACACACACACACTCACACACACACTCACACACACACACACACTGAATGAATTGTCTCTAACAACTATCGAACCCGGGTCCGCTGCTGGCCGAGGCCCATGGGGGGGGACGCCCTACCAACTGAATCGCTGCATGTCATTGACCTGTTAAGAATTTGAAGCTGCATTCTTTTATTTAAGATGCTTGTATACACAATGAGGAAGCAGTATTATTTAGGGACCAACTAATAATAATATAGTAACAAAAATATTAATAAATGTGATGGTTTTCCTCAGTTTTCTATGCTTAATTTTTTTTTATTTATTTGGCTTTTTGTTTATCGGTCAAACCAAACAAGACATTTCAATTTCCGTAACTCAAAATGTTATCTTGTGTTCTTCTGCTAAATGTTGTTGTTGACATAGATTTGTCATTGCTGCTGCAGCTGTATTTTATTTATAAAGATATATTTAAATGTTGATTTGGAGTTTTTGATTTACTCACCCATAGGTGTGTGTGTGTGTGTGTGTGTGTGTCTGTTTATCTGTCTACCTGTGTGTGTGTGCTTGCGTGTGTGTCTGTTTATCTGTCTGTCTGTCTGTCTGTCTGTCTGTCTGTCTGTCTGTCTGTCTGTCTGTGTGTGTGTTTGATTCGCTCACCCGTAGGTTTTGGCACGGGGACAGCCTTCCCTTCGACGGCCCGGGTGGGATCCTGGCTCACGCTTTCTTCCCCAAAACAGACAAACAGGGAGACATCCACTTTGACTACGACGAGTCCTGGACCCTGGGCAACCACATGGGTGAGAGAGGGAGAAAGAAAACTGTGTTGTTAAAGCCCTACTAACGTCCTCCCTCCTACATACTCAACATGTATATACTACATACTAAAAGCCTACTAACGTCCTCCCTCCTACATACTCAACATGTATATACTACATACTAAAAGCCCTACTAATGTCCTCCCTCATACATACTCAACATGTACATACTACATACTGTCTACTTAACCATCCAAAAGCCCTACTAACGTCCTCCCTCCTACATACTCAACATGTATATACTACATACTGTCTACTTAACCATCCATTGTGTATGCGAAGTATGTCGGAACCGATTACACAGAATTAAAAAAAATCTTCTGTGTCATTTCAAAAGACTCAATGGAAAAGACTAAAAGATTGTGACAGTTTTTTTTTTTTTTTACTTAAATTACAGGGGTGTGTGTGTGTGTGTGTGTGTGTGTGTGTGTGTGTGTGTGTGTGTGTGTGTGTGTGTGTGTGTGTGTGAGACATATATCCTACACATCTGTAACATCAGGTTTTATCTGTATCATGTCAGGAAACAGCTGTTGGTGCTTTTTCATGACTCAATGTTTCGTCTCAGGTGAAAGAAAATCCCCTTCGAACAGTTCACCACAAAAACGCTGAAACACTGCTGTATTTTATGACATCATAAGAACCAGGTGTAGTTAGTTCTTTGAGTCACATAAGGCCCGTTCTTGTACCAGAGTATTTTTATGAGTCCGTGCCGACAATAGCTGAAGGTCGGGGGTGTTCCATGCGTTCCAATCCCTATCTACTTTCTACTATTTAGTTTGGTTGAAAAGAAGATTTAGGATGTCCCGATTCTTGTGGCCAGATTTAGGATGGTTAGAAAAACCTGGATGTCTAGTCATTTAAAAAAAATCTTTAAAGTATCACAATGTCTGAGTTTGTATAAGGAAAATTCAATAATATATATAGATAATGTAAAAATATAAAAAAAGTTTAAAAAATTAAATTTTTAAACCTGCAGTGTGTAGAATTTTGGGATTGTTTTCATGGCAGACTTGGTAGAAAATAATTATAATATTATATAATATAATTTAGTTCATAATAATAATAATATTTTTTTAGAAATATAATTTTTTCCCTTAGAAAGGGTCTCTTATATCTCCGTATTTCTCCATATCATGGACCAAGGCATGAGCGCCGCCATTTTGGAAGCGTCATAGTTGGAATGTCATCAGCTCTACAGTAGCACAGAATGGAACAGTTGGCCACACTGTGTCCATCAGAACTACCAGCTGGAATGTTCTTGAAGAATTTCTGTTGCTTCTCTGAACGGGAGCCATAGAGACCAACTGTTGTGATGATTTCATATTACACACTGCACCTTTAATTCAAATTAAATATTTTTTCTATATTCATCCATCCAGGCACCGACCTCCTGCAGGTGGCTGCCCATGAGGTGGGCCACGTTCTGGGCTTGCAGCATTCGCGTGAGCCTGGAGCCGTGATGTCTGCCTACTACTCCTTCACCTATCCTCTGAGGCTGAGTGAGGACGACCGGAGAGGCATACAGTATCTCTATGGAGCTCATCCCAGGGTCATCCCCTCTCCCTCTCCCCCCCCACCGCCCCCTCCCCCTGCCCAGCCAGAGACCAACGAGATACAAGCCAATGTGAGTAGAGATGGGGATGTGGGGGGGGGGGGATTGAGTGAGTGAGTGAGTGAGTGAGCGAGCGAGCGAGCGTGCGTGCGTGTGTGTGAAAAATCCCAAGCAGAGCCCAAGAAATGTTTCAGTTGTTGATTCTACTGCTAAGAAAAAAACCTGGACGTACAGCAGAAGGTATAAAATCCAATGTGCCATCACTGAAGGCTTTACCTCATGTAGATGCACCGACAGTGTTGTTTGTAATTACTGCATAATTCCTCATGGGGGGCGACAGAAGTTACGCACTATAGCTTTTAGGACAATACTAAAAATCTGGTTCTATAAGTGTTGCGGTTCCAGTTTTAAAGATTATTTTCTCTTGTTAAACGTGTAACTGAGACCTCACAAAGCACAGAAACCCACACATTTCATTTTATCCTTTTGAGTGAAACGGCTCATTAACACTTCATCCTGGAGCAGTAAAACCCCCGTATAGGAAAATAAAAAACTTTAAACTTTTTCCTATAAGAAGGATTTTTATTGTTTAACGTTTGCATGTGGAAACGATGATGAAGTTAAGTAATGTGTCTGAAACGGGTCTGAGTTTTTATGCTCCACATTTCTGGAACAAACTCCCAGAGAACTTGAGGTCTGCTGCAACTCTCAGCTCCTTTAAAATCACATCTGAAGACTTTTCTTTGTTCCCTTCTAACCTTTTAACTTTTTTAATTTTTTATATGTATTGTTAAGTTATTTTATTTTAATCATTTTTAAACAAGTTTGTCCGTCTGTTTTCACTCCTTGTTTTAATATCTTTTAAAGGTGCAGTCAGTGATTCTGGAGAACGCTTGTTGTCAAAATCACTTTTTGTCAAAATCAGTGAATATCTCCTCATGATCTGCTACCTGTCTGTACTGTACTGTTTGTGCGCTGAAAAAAATAAACAGTGTTAATACACAGCCTAGGCTTTGTAAACAATCATGCTGCTAGCTACCGTGCGCCCCCTCTGTTTACATACAAGTTTACAGAGCCTAGGCTGTGTACTAACATCAGATTATTATTTTTCAGCGCACAAACAGCAATACAATGCATTGCATCATTTCAAACGAAACTGAAGTTTTTTATTCTGTATACTTCAGTGCTAACAGTCCGACAAACCTCGTATACACAATCGATCGTTAAGTAGACAGTAGGCCTATGTACTATGCATATTCAATATAAAACGTGCCTGTCTTGACACTTGCCTTTCCTCCCAGCCCGATGCTGTTGTGTCTGAATTGTGCTACGGTATATAACCTTGAAGCTTACTTACTTACTGCTCTTTTTTGCTGTCTGTAAAGCGCATTGTGCTGCATTCCTTGTGATAAATGTGCTAAAGAAAGGTTAGATATTTTATATTTTAATTTCAATTTCAATGTATTTTTTCCCTCCCAGCCCGATGCGTGTCAGACAGACTTCGATGCGGTGTCTATGATCCGTGGAGAGCTGTTCTTCTTTAAGTCGGGCTACGTGTGGCGCATACGGGACGGGCGCCTGGAGAGCGGCTACCCGGCTCTGGCCTCCAGACACTGGAGAGGGATCCCCGACCACATAGACGCCGCCTTCGAGGACAAGGCTGGGAACATATGGTTCTTTCAAGGTGAGTAGTAATCAACTTTTCAAGCATTTTGGGGTCGCTCGTGGTGTAGTGTGGTTAGAGTCCCTCCCTCTCTCTCTCTCTCTCTCTCTCTCCCTCTCTCTCTCTCTCCCTCTCTCTTCCCCCCCTCTCTCTCTCTCCCTCTCTCTCTCTCTCCCTCCCTCTCTCTAAGGTGAGGAGGGAAGGGGGAAGTTTTTTAAAATGTATTATTAGGAGTGAGGATGGTTTTTATTTAAAAAAATGTTTTTAATTTAATCTTTGCACTTCTTTTTTTTTTTATCCTTGCATTTATTTTTATTTTTATCTTAGCATTTTTAAATTAAAATAGTTATGCATAATAAGGTAGATATTGCCAGGGAGGGGGGAAGTTTTTTTTTAATCTTTGTAGCCTATTTATTTATTTTAATTTTTTTTTAGCAATTGATTATCATAAAAATAAAGACACAAGATGCAGGATAAGCATTTTTAAGACCTGTACATGGCATTTTTGATTGATAAAATGAAAAAAGTTAAACTTTTTTACTCTTTTCACCCTAAACTTGCATCCCTCTCTCTCTCTCCCTCTCTCTCCCTCTCTCTCTCCCCCCGCCCCTCCCCCGCTATAGGTGAGAGCTTCTGGGTGTTTGATGCTGAGATGCAGATCAAAGGCCCAGACACCATTCGGTCTCTGGGTCTGTCTGTCCCGGGGATCCAGGCGTCACTTCGCTGGGGACACGATTCCAACTACAACACCTACTTCTTCCGGTCGGGCTCGTACTGGAGGTTCAGTCCCAAGGAGCAGCGCGTGGAAAGTGTGTATCCCCGCAGTATGAGCGACTGGAGAGGCATTCCTGATGATGTGGACGCTGCATTCAGGGACATCTACGGTATGGGACAAAAAACAAGAACATGTTATATTAAAGGCCTTAATACTTCACCGTAGGGAATATGAAGGTGTATTGAACTCTGAGATCTTATGTAGTATAAATGTGCAAAAATATTTTAGAAATCGGTTCATCCTAGCCTGAGAAAAGGCAGAAAGAGTGTTTTATGGTCTCACTGTCTAACCCTACATTTCAAGTCAAAGTGTTTTATTGTCAGTTCTGATATGCAAGACATACATCAGAATCAAAATGACGCAGGGGCGCCCTTAGCTCAGTTGGTAGGGCGTCCCCCCCGGGCTGGGCCCAGCGGCGGACCCGGGTTCGATTCCAGCCCGCGGTCGCTCTCTGCATGTCACTCCCCTCTCTGCCCCATTTCACCTCTGTCTCTTCTATCAATAAAGCATAAAAATGCCAAAAAATATCTTAAAAAAAAAAAAAAAATTATTGACAAGGTATTATATTTTGAGTTTTATTAAAGTTTTTTTTCTCTCTTCATTATTAGCTCTTTAAAGCCCACAGAGGCTAACCGTTATTTGCAAAACTAAGCTTTATAACTAAACCTAACGTTACCTTTCCTGTCATTTCAACAGGCTATGCTCACTTCATCCGGGGCAGACAGTACTGGAAGTTTGACCCGGTGGGGATGAACTCTTTGGAGGGTTACCCGCGCTACATCGGCATGGACTTCTTTGGCTGTAGGAACGTGTGAGAGACAGACTTTCAAACACATTTTTTTCTTCTATATATTTTTGGTGGAAAACGAAGATAGTGTCGGGCCAGGACACTCAAACATTTCAAATTAATGTAATGTAACTTTATTTAAACTAAACTTTCGCAATAGCTTAAATGAAAACAACAAATGACCCATACACCCCCCCCCCACACACACACACACACACACACACACACAGACACCACACACACACACACACACCCCCACTACGAAGACTCTCTATGGAGCTGAGACATTTGTATATTTTTTAATTTTTCATCTTGTGGATTATCAAAGGGATTTTTTTTTAAACAATTTCTTTGAATTTTTTTTTAATTTTTTTTATGCTTTACTCAAACTTTATCGATCAGTTTCTCCTTCGACTCAGGAATAAAAACCAAGGCATGTTTTGTTCTCTCTTCAGGCTTGGCACGTCCTGTGCAGCTATACTCCATATCTATTTATTTTGCACATTTAGATTTTTTCTTTTTTGACTACGAACGGCTGAAATTTGGGCCCTGTATTGTTATTATTATTATTATTAATGATGTGTTAATTCCTGTATTTTGAGCCTGAAATTGAGATTTTTTAAATAGATTTTTCCCCCAACGAAAAGGATTCAAAAATAGGTATGGCATGGTTCCCTTATTTTGGTAGCCGTCCTTAATTATGACATTGGGAATGCAAATTAAATGTATACTGAACCATACAGAACAGTGGATACTAGGCTTTTTACTCCTTATACTGAAATGTAGATGTGTGAAGCTCTTCCCCTGCGTTCCAAATCACATACTTTTTCTTATTACTACACTACTGCATACTAAAGTACAGAAGAGTTTTATGGCCACAGGAGAGAAAACCCTCCCACCCTTCCCCCCCAAAAAAAATCAGATAAGGAAGATTTATTTTCATTATGTCAAGAAAATGTCAAGAATAAAGACGAATACTCCAAAATGCTATTGGAGTTAGTGGGGCATTTATGTATTTTCAGCATACTACAATTGACGTGCATGTATTGGGACATCCTAAATCTTTTTTCTGGCATACTAAATAGTAGGGAAGTGTGGGGATTGGAACGCAGGGATAGTTTCTGTGCATGGCATTGAAAATTAAAAAAGCTATTTGGCGCCACCTAGTGTCAGTATCACAGCCCTGCAGGAGAATATTGTCTGTACTGTATATACATGTTTAGTGTTGAATTTATTTGCTGTATTTACATTGTAACATTATAACATGGTGCTCTATTCAGGTTGATCTGTATGATGCATTCAGGGACAGTAGGTGCTGTGGGTTGAAAACCGCTGATCCGCCTCATAGATAGATATACAACATACAGCTCTGGAAAAAAATTAAGAGACCAGTCTGGATTTTTCTTCAATCTTCATCTCTACATTACTTATTGAAAATGCTCTAAATGACAACATTTTTGGGGGGGAATTTGGTAGAAATGTTGTCAGTAGTTTATATTATAAAACCAAAATGTTCGTTCTACTCAAACATATGTCTATAAATAGTAAAACGAGAGACACTGAACATTTGGAGTGGTCTCTTCATTTTTTCCAGAGCTGCATATATACAGTATCTATGGAGACGGCTATTGTGACATCACTTCCGGTGACTGTGTTGTCCATCAGGTTTTAGTTTCTCAGTGCAGGACGCTGACATTTTAATTCGCTGTTTAAAGGTCGAGTCAGTGATTCTGGAGAACGCTTGTTGTCAAATTTGTCAAAATCTGGTGTTAAAAGGGACGCCTTTAGCTCAGTTGGTAAGGCGTCCCCCCCCCATGGGCCTCGGCCAGCAGCGGACCCTGGGTTCGATTCCAGCCCGCGGTCGTTCTCTGCATGTCACTCCCCTCTCTGCCCCATTTCAACTCTGTCTCTGCACTGTCAATAAAGCATGAAAATGTCAAAAATAATATCTTTAGAAAAAAATAAAAAAAAAATAAAAAAATCTGGCGTTAATACACAGCCTAGGCTCTGTAAACTGGTATGTAAACAAAGGGTAGAAAAATAGGCCTATACTGTACTGTCACTAGCAACATTGCCAGTTTACAGAGCCTAGGCTGTGTATTAACAATGGATTTTTTTTCAGCGCACACACAGTACAGACAGGTAGCAGATCATGAGGAGATATTCACTGATTTTGACAACAAGCGTTCTCCAGAATCACTGACTACACCTTTAAGTAATTTCTCATCTACCAGTGTTAACCAGTGAACTCTGCTTTGAAATAATATTTATGCAACTTAACTAAAGTGTGTTGTACTGTACATACATGTATAATTGTATTTGATCATTTTTTGTGTGTTTTTTTTACTCATATGTGCTGTAGCCGATATCCTGACCTGTACATTTACCTGTATCATCTGTTTACTGTCTAATAAAAACATAATCTTTTACCAAACTCTGGTCAATTATTACATAGACATATTGCAGTAGATTTTTTTCAAATGTTTTAATATTTTGCTGTACATTTAATACGAATGTTGCTTTATAAAGTTGTGTAGTTAAATTATTATTTATTTTTTTTACTGAGAGAGAGAGAGAGAGAGAGAGAGAGGTAGAGAGAGAGAGAGAGAGAGGGGGAGAGAGAGAGACAGACAGACAGACAGAGAGAGGGGGAGAGAGAGAGAGAGAGGGAAAGAGAGAAAGGGAGTAGGAGATACAGTGAGAGAGAGAGAGAGGTGGGGGTGAGAGAGAGAGAGTGAGAGAGAAAGAGAGAGAGAGGGAGAGAGAGAGAGGGATAGAGAGAGTGTGCGCGTGTGTCGCTAGCTGTCAGTTGTAGCAGCAGCAGCCATGGCGCTCAGCTTCACTCAGGAATATTTCCAGATTCCGGTCGTGACGCGCGCATACACCACCGCCTGCGTCATCACCACCGCCGCCGTGGTAAGAAATACACAAACAATAACAACATAAACATAAAGACAACAACAACAACAGGCTACTACAAGAATAACATTGATCACTGACTATTAGCATCACGCATTTTGTTCGTTTTTTTTTTTTTTTTTTTTTTTTTTTTACAAGAAAATTTGAGAGAACATTTTTAAATTTATTCTACTGAGCTTTGGTAATTTTAATAGTTTCATTTGTTTATTAATTATTTAATTATCACCACCGCCGCCGTGGAAAGGAATACACAATAATAACAACAGTCTAACAACAACATGACAACAACAGTTTAGAATACTCTCTCACAGGAAACGGTTATAAACATATAGGCCTATGTTTTTTTATATATATATATTTTTGACATTCACAGCAAGTTTTTGGTGATGAAGAATTAAGAAAGTATAATCATTATATAGGCCTATGTTAAATAAATGTGCCACATTTACTGAACTTTTGCAATTGTAATAGTTTAGTTGATTTTGAACAAGTAAACTGATGTTAAAACAAGAACACTTTTAAAGCTAAGTTTTTGAGACATGAAAATGTTTACACCAATAATAAATTGTATACATGTAAATACAAAACTGTATACCTTCCTTGTAATATAGTACTCTTCCATCAGTGTTTATGTATGTTGGTATATACTTTTACCTTTAGTAATGATTTATTCTATACTGCTGTAAAATATTTTGTCTATACTTTCACTGTGTGTGTGTGTGTGTGTGTGTGTGTGTGTGTGTGTGTGTGTGTGTGTGTGTGTGTGTGTGTGTGTGTGTGTGTGTGTGTGTGTGTGTGTGTGTGTGTGTGTGTGTGTGTGTGTGTTGTGTGTGTGTGTGTGTGTGTGTGTGCGCGCGCGTACTTGCTCGAGCATGTGTGTGTGGTGTGTGTGTGTGTTTGTGGATGAGGCTATGACTATGAATGGCTAGACATAGTTGTTGTAGCATTGACAGCACAGTCCAATCCAAATAATAATTACGTTGTGTGTTTTAATTTTATTTATTTACTTGTACTGTGTGTGTGTGTGTGTGTGTGTGTGTGTGTGTGTGTGTGTGCGTGCGTGCGTGCGTGCGTGCGTGCGTGCGTGCGTGCGTGCGTGTGTGTGTGTGTGTGCGCGTGTGTGTGTGTGTGTGTGTGTGTCTCTGTCTCTGTGTGTGTCTCTGTCTCTGCGTGTGTGTGTGTGTCTCTGTCTCTGCGTGCGTGTGTGTGTGTGTGTTTATTTTAGCAACTGGACGTCATCACCCCCTTCCAGCTCTACTTCAACCCAGACCTCATTATCAGAAGATACCAGGTAACATTCACCAACTATATCAGACATTTAAAATAGGGTCGGTGCTAAGACTTTTGGGGACTCAGTTTGACCATTTCCCTGTCTCTGAGTTTAGAATTCTCATTATTTGTTGATGAAAATACAGTACAGCTCTGGAAGAAATTAAGAGACCACTCCAAATGTTCAGTGTCTCTCATTTTACTATGTTTGAGTAGAATGAACATTTTGTTTTATAATATAAACTACTGACAACATTTCTACCAAATTCACAATAAGAATATTGTCATTAAAGAGCATTTCCATTAAGTAATGAAGAGATGAAGATTTAAGAAAAATCCAGACTGGTCTCTTAATTTTTTCTGGAGCTGTACATTTTTAATTCCTTATAGTCTGTGTTCATGAACAATGTCCTCAAGAAGCTGCATATACTGTTAATGCTTAAAATCATGCTCACATTGTACTTTATCAGAAGATATTATGGTTACTGTCATGTGCAATATAAGGCTCATATTAAATGAATAAAGATACATTTTAACGTAATATATTTTCTGTCTGTCTCTTGTAGGTATGGCGCCTGATCACCAGTTTCCTTTTCTTTGGTTCCCTTGGATTCAGTTTCGTCTTCAACATCATCTTTCTGTATCTTTTTACCACAACATTACCTCTGAAATATCTCAGTGTATCTATAGAAACACACTTTTTAAAGGTGCACTATGTAGTTTCAGAGGAGGGGGATTTGTTTACATTCACAGAGCCTGCAGTTAGTTTACTAAACATATTTACTCTACATGTAATTCTTAGTGTTGAATAATTCTATCATCATTAACCAAAACAAATTATTTTGAGGAACCTGGAACCAAACGTTAAGACTAGAATATGTTTGTAAACCAAACTGTGGGCCCTGCTGCTGTAAACAACAACGGTGAAACAGTAACTTTTCAGGAAGCTTTCTAACTTCAAACAGTGTTCCAGGGATCTACATTTTCCCTGTGAGGAAAGTTTGTTTATTCAGTTATGAGGATATACCTTAGAAAATGTTTCACTTCTCTGACACACCCAAAGTTACACACTGCACCTTTAAATCTACTACCAGCCTTAACTGAATGAAGTTATCGATACTGCCGGATGTTGGAGGAAGGCTGTTTCAGGGGACGCACGGCAGATTTTGTTTTCATGTTCCTGTTCGGAGGAGTGGTGATGACTGTATCCTTTTGAAAATGCCAAGAAAAGTAAAAATACTCGAGTTTTACTGCAGTGATGCTTAAACTACTATGTACTGCTAAAAATATACCGTTAGCCTCATAGCATAATTGCCTAAATCATATTTACTCTACTCCTCTGCCTACCCCTAGTTCACCCACCAACCCAACTCTACATGTTAGTTTTGTTTGTTTATTGTTTTGTTTTTGTAAAGCGCTCTGAGTGAGAGAAGAGCGCTATATAAATAAAATGTATTATTATTATTATATTTACTCTACTCTACTTTTACTCTACATCTACTCTATTCTACATCTACTCTATTCTACATCTACTCTACTCTACATCTACTTTTCGTTAGCCTAATAGCATAATTGCCTCTAAGTCATATTTTAAGGGTTATAGAGTAGGGTAAAGTAGATGTAGAGTAGAGTAGATGTAGAGTAGACTAGAGTAGAGTAGAGTAAATATGATTTAGGCAATTATGCTATGAGGCTAACGATAATATGCCATAAGAGTTATTAGTACTTCTAAACACATTCTATTCATTACCTATGAAATAAAGCTGCAACTCATTTTTACTACTTTTTTCCTGCCAACTATATTCTGTTGAGCTATTTATTTATTTATTTATTTATTTATTTATTTATTTATTTATTTTTTTTATTTTTTTTTATATTTTTTTTTATTTTTTTTTTTATTATTTTTTTTTTATTTTTTTTAACAGAAATTGTTCACAATAATAACATTCTCTTTAATGTCAGATGGAAGCAATATCTCATGAACGCTTTGAGGGATTTTCTTCAATCTTTCCTCTAATGTCCACTCTGACTCAAAGATGAACTGAGTAGATTTTGGAGGTCAAAAGTCAAAGGTTACTGTGACCTTCCATAGTGTGAGGTCTCAGTGACCTTGTTTATTGTATCTTCTTAGGAGCTTTACCTTCTTTAAAGCATTGACTACCAACACTGGACTTTCACCATTTAGATATTGTATGGAGGGTTAGAACAGCCAGCATTTTTATTTTTTTTTAAGATTTTTTTTGGCATTTTTATGCTTTATTGATAGTGTAGAGACAGAGTTGAAATGGGGCAGAGAGGGGAGTGACATGCAGAGAACGACCGCGGGCTGGAATCGAACCCGGGTCCGCTGCTGTCCGAGGCCCATGGGGGGGACGCCCTACCAACTGAGCTAAGGGCGCCCCCAAGCATTTCTAGTATAGAAAAAGAAGGAGGATTTCCTACCTTCAACATCTTATATATACTTGATTTTACCTGACATGTTAAACAGTAAGATAGTACCTACTTAAAGGTGGAGCCAGCAGTTCTGGAGAATGCTTCAAACCAGTGTTAATACACAGCCTAGGCTCTGTAAACTGGTATGTAAACAAAGGGGCCACCATATCGACATACCCCTAGGCTGTGTATTAACACTGGATATTTTTTCAGCGCACACACAGTACAGACAGGTAGCGGATCATGAGGAGATATTCACTGATTTTGACAAAAAAGTGATTTTGACAACAAGCGTTCTCCAGAATCACTGACTACACCTTTAAAGACCTACTTCACCAGTGGAAATATGAAGGTGTATTGAACTCTGAGATCCTATGTAGTATAAATGCGCAAACGTTTTAAGAAATCGGTTCATCCTAGCCTGAGAAAAGGCAGAAAGAGTGGATTTTTGGACTCACTGTGTAACCCTACATTGCGCCTCACAACTGGACAAATGTAGGGCTAGGATTAACAGGACAGCTGGGCCAAGGGAAGACTGAGGGAAGACTGAGGGAAGAAAAACCTCATTCATTATATTATAATAGGGATTTTATAATGATAGAACGCCGGTTCCTTATGGGTGAAGTATTCCTTTAACTACTGTTCATGCATCCGGCCTGTTTTTTCTAAGATGCTCAGTCAGCAGTTTTGCAGCCAGAAGCATTTGTTCACATTCCAGGTTAACGATAAAGTATTTTTTAAAGAGTTTTTTTTACCACAGACGTCCCATTGAGATCTGAAGGTTTATACTGGAGCTGTAAGGGATTTTTTTTTTTTTTTTTTAACTTTATTGAAAGGTTTTTTTTTACAGTCAAAAAGGAGCTGTTTCATGTTATATAGTCAGTTTTAAAGGTAGGATAATTGATGCTGTAATATGGGGGAATGTACAGTGTTGTTAGGATGGTAACGTGCTCAGCGGAAATTACTGTTAAGGAATGCCATAGGCGGACTTTTATTGTGAAAGGGTCTAGCAACAACAACTCAAGCTGTGAGAAACTGAAATTATACACTAAATTAAACATACTTTTGGATATTGTAATTCTTTTTTTTTACCAATTTCGTTATGAAAAATTCTACACACTGCAGATGAATAGAGTCAAATTTTAACTTATAGATATCGTGTAATAATGTCAAAAAATATTAATCTTAACATATAAAAATTAAATTGTAAAAGTTATAACATGTTAAGTACTATATTTGGAGAAGGAAAATATTTTTGGAAAATTCTTCAGTAAAATTATGTTAGTCAGGTTATTCATTTTTACCAGTATTTTTCCTGACCCTAAACGCCCCCTGCCATAATGTTATTTCTTCCTCAAATTTAAATCGTTGTCTTATAGTATTGATTTAAAAAAAAAAAAAAATTATTGAACCTAATCTGTCAAGCTGTTTAAGGGGCCACTCACACTAGGGCCGCACTAGGGTGTGTCTGACACACTAGGGTGTGTCTGCCAGTGCTTAAAAAAACACATTTATGATCCAAAAACAAAGTTATTTCTGCCCCAAA
>CM047507.1:30641185-30673685 GCA_026122265.1 Ammodytes dubius | reverse complement strand
TCACTGCAAAGAACACACAATAATAATACACTTTAGTTAGTGGGCAGGGGGTTCTCACTGTGAAGAACACACAATAATACACTTTAGTTAGTGGGCAGGGGGTTCTCACTGCAAAGAACAATAATACACTTTAGTTAGTGGGCAGGGGGTTCTCACTGTAAAGAACACACAATAATACACTTTAGTTAGTGGGCAGGGGGTTCTCACTGTGAAGAACACACAATAATACACTTTAGTTAGTGGGCAGGGGGTTCTCACTGTAAAGAACACACAATAATACACTTTAGTTAGTGGGCAGGGGGTTCTCACTGTAAAGAACACACAATAATACACTTTAGTTAGTGGGCAGGGGGTTCTCACTGTAAAGAACACACAATAATACACTTTAGTTAGTGGGCAGGGGGTTCTCACTGTAAAGAACACACAATAATACACTTTAGTTAGTGGGCAGGGGGTTCTCACTGTAAAGAACACACAATAATACACTTTAGTTAGTGGGCAGGGGGTTCTCACTGTAAAGAACACACAATAATACACTTTAGTTAGTGGGTAGGGGGTTCTCACTGCAAAGAACAATAATACACTTTAGTTAGTGGGCAGGGGGTTCTCACTGTAAAGAACACACAACAATACACTTTAGTTAGTGGGCAGGGGGTTCTCACTGTAAAGAACACACAATAATACACTTTAGTTAGTGGGCAGGGGGTTCTCACTGCAAAGAACACACAATACACTTTAGTTAGTGGGCAGGGGGTTCTCACTGTAAAGAACACACAACAATACACTTTAGTTAGTGGGCAGGGGGTTCTCACTGTAAAGAACAATACACTTTAGTTAGAAGGGTTCTCACTGGAATAAGTCAAAAATAAACAACACAAACATTTCAGTTAGACTCGGTTTACTATGACTTTCTCCACTGAAGCTGCACGTCACTAGCCTGGACATCCAGACCTGCCACTAGGCGCTGGCAAATTAAATTTGCTGCGCCTTTTGGTCTGGACACTCTCCATTGAAGCTCATTAAATATGTCAGAAAATCCTGAGCTACGTTTCAATTGGTTCTATCTAATATGGGCGCGCCAGAGCCCTTTGTATGGGGCTCTGGGGAGGACGTAACCGGATGACGACAGTGACGTGCATGAGCCGCCCAAGCCGTGATAGTAAACATCAAAGATGGCTGCGGATATGTTGTTTGGCACATTTAGGTTACATCCTCAATTAATTAATACAAAAACGTTAAAAAGAAATCTGCCACTACAGTAACCAGAGATATATTCGAATCAAACCACATCACAAATCATCAAAATCATTGCAAATAAAAAGCAAGACAAAGAAAAATGTCTACCACACCAGATGTCTAAGCAGGACACATATCATTGCTGTCTGTCTGTGGTTGACATATTTCATCATTTCAAATCGTCCTAGGAGACTCAAAACAGTCGGTTACATTTCACCCAGACCAGAATACATCAGAAAACACCAAACGAGACCGTTATTTAACCTCAAACCTCTATTTTCTCGACCCAACTTTGCCAAAAACATGGAGGAAACCAGACAGACATTTCAACACCGTCTGCAACTCCCAAATACTTTACAAAGGAAAAGTTCAAATTAATTTTTTTCTTCTTAGTGGAGTAAGAGATTTGACCTGTAATGACCATAGATAGTATAATAAATGCCATGGCTCTGTTACTGTGATACACATGTATCTGCTGCCATCTAGTGGTGGTGGCACATAATGAGTAATACACAGAGAAAAAGGGTTGAAATTAACTGTGTTGTTAAATGTATAACATTAAAGTGATGATTCAAACCTAATACTGTCCCTACAAAATAAAATAAAAAATGCAGGCAGTATACAAAATATAAACTTTTTTTTTTTTCTGATTAGATAGATAGATAGATAGATAGATAGATAGACAGACAGACAGACAGACAGACAGACAGACAGACAGACAGACAGACAGACAGACAGACAGACAGACAGACAGACAGACAGACAGACAGACAGACAGACAGACAGACAGACAGACAGACAGACAGACAGACAGACAGACAGACAGACAGACAGACAGACAGACAGACAGACAGACAGACAGACAGACAGACAGACAGACAGACAGATAGATAGATAGATAGATAGATAGATAGATAGATAGATAGATAGATAGATAGATAGATAGATAGATAGATAGATAGATAGATAGATAGATAGATAGATAGATAGATAGATAGATAGATAGATAGATAGATAGATAGACAGACAGACAGACAGACAGACAGGTACCTGAATGCGTATGTCCTCTGGTGCCAGCTGAGTTGTCCCCTGATGCTGTATGCGATGGTGGTAACAAACTCTCCTCCCAAGCCCAGCTCAGAGCACAGCTTCAGGGCAAACTTCTCCGGAGAGTTCTCCCTCTCCGACATGTCCCACTCAAACTGGTCCACCAGGGAGATGTTCCCCACATGGATGTTCAACTGGGACACACAAATATTAAGTTAAAAACACGGCTGTAATTTTGACATTTTTATATGTTTGTTAATATTTGTCTACTGCGAGTATGACTTTTTTTTTTTTTCCATCAACCGTGTTTACACACTACAGCGGCCACACATCAAACCTAGGACACACTGCAGACGGCCGTCGGAGGCGCTTCTGCAGCGATGCTACACTTAACCTCAGGAGAGGAGGAACAAATTTTTTCGGATAGATGCAAGTCTCTCTGCTTTAGTTGCTGGTATGACTGTCTGTTGAGAGTCATACCAGCAACGAGGCACAAGGATAACTGTCGAAACTCAATATTAAATCATATAAATCGTAAAAGGAATCCTGCTTAGACGTTTCATGTGTGGCCAAAAACAGAGCGAGAGAGGCAGCAGTAACAGAGGCAGGATGTGTGTTTCAGGCCTAACATTGTTAAAGATCTTGTCAGGTTTATAGTGTTACCTTGATGATGACCCTCTGGTAAAAGAATTATAATAAATAAATAAAAATACATAGATACAAAAAATCATAATGATAAAATTAAAATTAAAAATAAATCATAAAAATAATAAAAAATACAACAAAAAAAATGCATGAAAAATAAATAATACTGCTACTTATAATAAAAATTAAAAATAAATAACCCCCACCTTGATGATGACTCTCTGGTCTGCCTGCTCCTCCAGTATGGTGGTGTCAGAGGGGTAGGACTCTATCTGCTGCCTGATGGCTGAGGCGATGGCTGGGACGAAGGCTAGGGGGTTCAGGTCCAGGTCATCACACAGGATCTCAGAGAACATCTCAGGGGTCATCAGCTTCTCTAGGGGGGGAAGAGAGGGGGGGGGGGGCAGGGTTTATTTATATAGAACTAGGCCATTCAAGGTGCTTTACAGGGGCATGAGATACATCAAGATTAGACATTAGAAATTGGTGCAAAAATAAATAAAAATAAGAGAAAAAAAAAGTGAACAGTAAAATGTGGGGAGAGAGAATGTCATGCAACAAAGGTTTCTGGCAAGAATTGAACTGGTGACATTGCGATTGAAGGTAAATGCCCCTGAAAGCAGTGCTGTTAATGCTGTCTGTCTGTCTGTCTGTCTGTCTTACTGCAAATAGGTTGTGCTGTTTTTTCTTTGTTAAGCACTCTTTTTAACAGTGTTAAGAAAGGTGCAATAGAAATGAGTAAATGTGAACCCTACCGTTCATGTTCCATGTGAAAGCGTCCCGTAGCTTCTGTCCCTCGATCTCCATGTCCAGACGGATCGGAACCAGAACCTCAGACTGGGTCGCATTCTCATGGATCACTGCTGGGTCATGGTCGTCAAAACTGGAAGATTAACACAGACAGACACACACACACACACACACACACATAGAAACAGACACACACACACACACACGCACACGCAGAAACACACACACACACACACACGTAGAAACAGACACAGACACACACACAGAGAGACACACAACTTAAAATTACACACAGCACTCAATTTACACTTAGTATGTTAATGTTGTTTGAGGGCGCCTTTCATAGCACTCAAGGTCACCTTACAGGGCAGTGTTTAAAAAAACAAAATCAACAATCATAAAAAACACAAGAACAAGATACATTGAAACAATTTACACAAGGGGGGTGAAATGGGTGGGAGACAATAAACTAGATTGAATATGTCAGTTTAAAAAGATGTGTTTTTAGACGGGACTTAAAAGTGGAGAGAGTCAGAGTTACGGATGCCAGGTGGGTGTGAGTGAGTGAGTGAGTGAGTGAATGAGTGAGTGAATGAGTGAGTGAGTGAGTGAGTGAGTGAGTCAGTGAGTGAGTGAGTGAGTGACTGATTGAATGAGTGAATGGGTGTAGTGTCTCTTGGTCACCAGAGGGGGAAGGTCCTCTTCTTGTCGCGGCCCAGTCTGCTGCGGTTGATGGTGGTGGAACAGGGAACAGCGTCGAGGTGGTGGGAAGAGTTAGGGAGAGTAGGAACCCACTGGCTGTTCCTCTTGGCCTTCTGCTCCCTGAGAACACAAAGAGAGACACAGGGGGGTTAGACAGACAGACAGACAGACAGACAGACAGACAGACAGACAGACAGACAGACAGACAGACAGACAGACAGACAGACAGACAGACAGACAGACAGACAGACAGACAGACAGACAGACAGACAGACAGACAGACACACACAGGGGGGGAATCAAATCAGACAAACAAATAATACGTTAAAAAAAATGTTATTCCTTCTCGAATTATGTCACATATAAATGTGATAAAGATGTATTTGTAGGAAAAAATTGAAGAGACTGGAAGAGAAGTCTGGATTTTTCTTAAATTTTCATTTCTACATAACTTATTGAAAATTTCCGTTGAGAGATAGAGATAGATAGATAGATAAATAGATAGATAGACAGACGTACCTGAGGTAGGCGGGTGGCTCTGTGTTGATGGAGATGGCTTTGTATTTCTCATCGTTTCCTTCCAGTATTTCCTCGACCTCGGCAGCTTTCAGCAGCGTCACACTGGTGGCCAGCTGGGTGTAGCCGTGATCTGAAGGGCCATAGCAAGATACATAGTCAGTCAGACAGACAGGCAGACACAGTAGGCCTACAGACAGGTAGCCAGCAGAGGAGGAGTTTTTCATGATATTGACAAAAAAATTATTTTCGACAACAAGCATTATCCAGAATCGGTGACTCCACCTTTCTAAGTTGAACAGTACTTCATATTAAAATGAATAAGATAATGACATGGACATAGAACAGCTGTACGTGTGCAATGATGAAGTATTAAT
The DNA here is from genome assembly GCA_026122265.1 of Ammodytes dubius. Classification (NCBI taxonomy): domain Eukaryota; kingdom Metazoa; phylum Chordata; class Actinopteri; order Uranoscopiformes; family Ammodytidae; genus Ammodytes; species Ammodytes dubius. Next base: position 30,668,412 of record CM047507.1, on the reverse strand, counting down.
GATCGTCATTCCACTCACCGTGTGACGAATCGACTATTTTCTTCCGTTCTTCTACCGACGCGAGTTTCCTCCATAGCGACGGGTAGCGCTTATACAGAGAGCCGCGGAACATACGCAGGTAGTTCCCCACCTACACACACACACATAAATAAATAAATAAATAAATAAATAAATAAATAAATAAATAAATAAATAAATAAATAAAACACACACACACAAATAATTTAAAAAAATAAAACACAGATAAATAAATAAATGCACACACACACACACACACACACACACACACACAGAGATAGATAAAGAAATTCACAAACGCGCGCACATATACACACACACACACACACACACACACACACACACAACACACACACACACACACACACACACACACACACACGTACACAGATAAAGACACACACACACAACATACATAACATCAACAAACACACACATGAACAGAAAGAGAAAAAAAATACACAAATAGTTATCAACGATGTTTTTGCCTGTAGTCTCTCACCTTTTGACCTTTCAAAAGACAGTTTAGACTTTTTAAGACCTTACTTAATTCAACTTTCAATTAAGACCCACAGACACCTAGCAGATATTCCTATTAAAGGGGACAAAATATTATAAAATAGCTTGAATTATATCATATCTACTTCAACAATATGCGACGTACAGTTGTAATGTAATGTACCTGAATTACTCTGAGTAAATAGCTTTAGTTTAATTCTCTGCCGTTGTACGAATAATTGCAGGTTATATTTAAATGCATTACAGCTCAATATATATTAATACGTTTAATTATTAGGGTTTGTCTCCGTTAAAATAACAAAAAACTCCAAAATAAATGAATGAGACACTGTTAGCATGGTTAGCTCTGAGGCTAGCTGCTAGCGGACCGCCTCTTAAGGTTAAAATATCTACCTTTTAGCGTATTAATTTGATTATTTTAGCGTAAATGTTGGTTAAATAATGTGAAATACTAACCTCCGATCCGATCATGTAGTAATCTCCATCTTCCTCGAGCTGGAATTTGACAGGTTTCTGCCCAAACGTTTTGCTAAGCGCCATAATGAAACCAACAACAAAGCTTTGTGACACTGCGCATGCGCGACATCAAGAACGTCCTCACGCTTTTTCCTCATTCTTCTTCTGCTGGAGATATTTTGGGCGATTGGTGTTGGAGTTTGAGCGCCGCGCGGGCTGTAAACAACAAACAAGAACCATGGAACCAAACGAGAAGTTGTCTGTGAACGATAGCTGTAGGTTTTGTTCATTTACTTTAAGATTGAATGGAACAATTACAAATAGTAGATTAATATTCGATAGTAAGGACAAAGCTAACGCGTGCAGTCAACTGTCGAAGTTGGGTCTTGTCATTGAGAACACGGCGTTTCGGTCCTGTCGTGTTTGCCGAAGATGCTACGCTACGATAATCAGGCTAGTGCGCGACACAGAAGTGCTTGAGAAGTGGAAGAACGCGGAGAGAGAGATAGAGGTCGAGATAGAGACAGAGACAGAGACAGATAGAGAGACATGCCCTGTGGAAGAGGACAGTTCCGCTGACGAGGAGAGAGACACAGGACATATGGAAGCTCCACCGCCCGCTAAAAGGTCCAGGAAAGCCACTAAGATGCCGTCGAGAAGCAGTGTGACCAAGGTAAGGAATTAAGGAAACCAAACGAGTTCTGGTGTATCTGTCATGCTGTTTTGTAAATGTAAATGTACTTTATTTATACAGCCCTTTACAACAGTCCTTTCGGTGTACCAAAGTGCTTTACAGGATTGAGCAAGATAAAACACGATAAGATAAAATCAAACAAGATCAAACAAGTTTTGTCTTCGCCTTGCATTGCCTCAGATAAACATCCATGTAATTAATTGTTATCAACAGTGACTGCTACCCTAGTTGAAAGGAAACCATAACTACTTCAGGAATCTCTCACCTCCCCCTAAAGCTAACTGTTGCTAACCCTCCCCTATTCAACATACCATAGACTACACGTGTCAAAAGCAAGGCCCGCGGGACAAATCCGGCCCGTTTCAATTCCTGATCAGGCCCGTGCCATGCATCAATTAAAGGTGCAGTGTGTAATGTGACATCATCAGGTAAGTTCTAGAAAGTTCTAGAATGCAACGCTCCCTGGGTAACCCCACCCCTTTTGAATAATAACAGAAGCTACAGTGGCCTTCAAGGACAAGAACAATTCTACATTTTAAACAATGCACCTGATGACATTCCAACTATGACACTTTCAAGATGGCGGCACTAGGCCTTGGTCCAAGGTATGGAGAAATATGGACATATATGAGACCCTTTCTAAGGGAAAAAATAATAATGCTAAGAAAAATTTCAGCTATTATGCACTAAATTAAACGTACTTATGGATATTATAATTACTTTCTACAAAATCTGCTAGGAAATAAAACCCAAAATTCTACACACTGCAGGTTTAAGGTAATAATACCTTTACAGAAATTAGCACCCCCACACCCCCCACTTATAATGTGTACCACCAACTGCTGAAACGAAACTAGCCTATGCCCTGAACACAGGTTATATCAAATCAAATCAAATCAAATCATTTATTGTATAGCCCAAAATCACAAATACATTTGTCTCAGTGGTCTTACATTCCATACAATATGATACAATATGACACCCTGCCCTTACACCCTTAGCTCGGCTGAGAAAAAACTCCCAAGTTATATAAAATATATTCATAGATTTGTTGTTTTTACTTTTGGATGAAACATAAGGCAACATGTCTGCCCCTAGTGAGATTCTCATTTCGTAGAGTGGCCCTGTGTGAAACTGGACTTGACCCCCCCCCCCCCTGCCATAGACAGATGTATAGATAGTAAGGGCTGTATAGATAGCCCCTTAGCCAGCAAGAGTACCTATTTGCAGACCCATGGGGAAAACGGAGCTCCACCGGAAACAGGATGGGCCACGACACCCCAAACTAATTCCATTGGTCAGAATTGTACGCCCCAAACTCAGTTCATTCGTTCATTGGTCAAAAGCGGTTGTCCCTCCCCGAACGTCATTTCATTGGTCGAAAACCATGAACTCTCAATTTCATTGGTTTAGAAGACGATTTCAAAATTCGACAGCTATAAGTGCCGGTACATTTGACAGCTTCATTCAATGACGTATCAGAATGGCTTTCTGTCCTCAGCCAGGAAAAGACGCACACTCAGACAAGCAGCTTTTAGAAGTCAGGATCAATTATATATTTGTTACACAGATATGCCTAATTGTCAACTGTTAAAATAAAAGTATTGAGAATGGCTTTCGGCCTACTAGACTAATTGTGTGTTAGACAGATAGGCCTACCTATACTAGAAATAGGCCTAATTGTTTGTTAGACAGATAGCCTATACTAGAAATAGGCCTGGTAAATGGTTAAATGGTAGGTAAATGGACTTATATAGCGCTTTATCTCCGTTATTCACAGACCCAAAGCGCTTTAACATTGTTTTGTACACATTCACTCCATCACACACACATTCATACACCGATAGCAGCAGCTACCACGCAGGGTAGGCTTAGCACAGGTGCTAAGTTAAACTAAGCCTTAGCCTAATTGCTTGTTAGACAGATAGGCCTACCTATACTAGAAATAGGCCTAATTGCTTGTTAGACAGATAGGCCTACCTATACTAGAAATAGGCCTTATTGTTTGTTAGACAGATAGGCAGTAACTATAGGTCACAAGCAACCTTAACATTAGTTACACAAACGTTAGCCTAATGTTTGAGCTATTGTTTCAGATAAAATAACTATGTATAGCATTAATGCAGCATTCATGAAAATGCTACTTTCTTTTTCAGAAACTATTTCTTCCACGCTTCAAAGGTATGTTTGCAGCCTAAAGTTTTTCCCTGAAATGAACTCAGACTTGATGTTGTTGTATTTTTTTTTTTTAACATGAGCAATCTTTTTTTTGTTCAGACTCTTACCCAGGTGCAGTCAGCCATGCCGACCTGTTGGGCATTACCACTGCCCTGACTGTCCACAGACGGTCATACGGAGTAGTGGACATGGAAAGGCATTTGGCTTTATTCTGCCAACATACACATGGTGCAGCGCCTGACAATGGTTTTCGACCCGAGGCAAGTGAAGACACATGAACCAGTCATCATTAAAACACAAAACATCAATCAAGTCACAACATACAAATACCTTGGCGGCCATATTGATAATGTACTCTGCTGGAAGTCACACATTGATAAACTGTGCACTAAATTGCAACAAAGATTGTACTTTTTAAGACGCCTGAGACTGTATGGGGTTAGTAGTGAGATCATGTTAATCTTCTATAGAGCTATATTGGAGAGCCTAATCAGATATGGAATCACAGCCTGGTATGGCAATCTGACAGTGCAACTGAAAAACAGACTTAGGAGCATGCACAAAACAGCCATGAAGATCATAGGAATAAAACAATATGAGTCCATAGAGGAATTGTATAACCAGTCAGTTATTACTCAAGCAATAAAAATCTCCTCAGACTCCACTCATCCACTATCCTCTGAATATGAGCTTCTTCCATCAGGAAGAAGGCTTCGTATGTCAAAATGGAAAACAAACCGTTTTAAATTATCGTTTGTACCAGCGTCTATTAAGCTTCTGAACAATCATAAAAACTAGTGCAATAGCCCATAGGGCAATGGACACAAGCACTCAGCACTTTACTGTACAGCATTTTAAATGCATTAATGTCCATAGGCCTGGTTAACTAGTGCAATAGACCACGTGCAATAGAGCAGTGTGCAATAAACTCAGGCACTTTTTCTCGCACTTTCCTTGCACTTTAAATTGTCTGAATGTTTTTATGTCCTAGAATTACCATGTGATGTTCTTGTTGTTTTAGCTTTGTCCAATGTGTAGGCCAAGGTTTTACTGTGTTTTTACTGTGTCATTGTTGTTGTCTACTGGTTAAGCAAAATGTAGCACAATGCCCAAGACAAATTTCCTTAACAGGACAATAAAGTTTACCCTGACCCTGAGATAGGCAGTACTATGGTCACAAGCAACCTTAACATTAGTTACACAAACGTTAGCCTAATGTTTGAGCTATTGTTTCAGATAAAATAACTATGTATAGCATTAATGCAGCATTCATGAAAATGCTACTTTCTTTTTCAGAAACTATTTCTTCCACGCTTCAAAGGTATGTTTGCAGCCTAAAGTTTTTCCCTGAAATGAACTCTGACTTGATGTTGTTGTTGTATTTATTTTTTTAACATGAGCAATCTTTTTTTTGTTCAGACATCTTACACAGGTGCAGTGAGCCATGCCGAGCGGTTGGGCATTACCACTGCCCTGACTGTCCACAGACGGTCATACGGAGAGTGGACATGGAAAGGCATTTGGCTTTCTGCCGACTTACACATGGTCCAGCGCCTGCCCTCCTGCCTGTTCAGCCTGACCACCACATTGATCACTCATACCCATTAAGCCAAACACACCCCCCCAAAAAGCCTCACAAAGTCCAATGCCGCCATTGCCCCCTTATTGTATGCAGAAAAAATTTAACTCTGCACGAACAACGTAAACATGGTCAACAGAAAGATGTATCGGCAGAGTCACACCTAAAAGGGACATGTGTTGACCCAAGCAAAGGCCTGTATGCAGTGAGAAAAACATTTCGCCGTTCTCTCTGTCCCAATACATGTACAACAGAAAACATGGGGCCAGCAACAGGTAACTAGGTGTGAGATGGAGGACTGCCGGCAGCTTGCACAGCAGAGTGGCCTCTCTCATAGCACGTGTCATCACATCAGGTCATTACAATACTGTGACACCACTGCAACAGAGGAACCACTGCAAGAACAAGTACTAAATGACATGATCCATCACCATTTCTTTAGTGCAGCCAAGGTGTCAGTGTGTAAAACCAGGCAAAGAGAAGCAGAAGATGCCCAAGCCCCTTTGTGTGTGTTGGTGGAACTCGGTGGTTCTATAAATAACATTTTTTTGTCAGTGTACGAACCCAGTCTGCACCACTACAGTACCTTGGGCAGAGTAGTAGTCACACACAACAAAAAAAAGAACACCTGGCATTGCCCCTGTGCAAAGCCACGTGCATCTTGTCCTCACAAGCACATTGCAAAGTGGCACCTTTTTCAAACGGACAGAGACATGTTCAAGACTGCAACACAAACCACAGCGTCACCTGTTACCACTACTAGCCTTACTGCAGAGATGGAGAGAACTGTAAGGTATGTATGTACAGATTTATTCTCCGCCTAAACGATTGCAAGAACAGTCTCGTGCAGATGCTGGTGAATCCTGCATGTTGTTGTGTGCGATACCAGTCTTCCTTATGGAAGCTCTGGTACAAATCTCTGTTGTGATGTCTCTTTTTTTAATATATTCTTGTGTTTATGTCTATATTTATTGTGTGTGTTGTATATGGACCATGAGTCTGCCAATAAAGATGATGATGATGATGATGATGATATGTCTTCAGGAGCAAGAAAATACCCGCCACTCTCCCTGAAGAGGTCACATCTCCAACACAATACCCTCAAGCAGTTGTTTCCTGTTGAGACAACATGCAAGTTATGTCCAGCAGGGAATCCCACATTGGAGGACAATAGGCCTAAATAAGAAAAGAAACAAAGAACAAAACAAAAAAGAAACAGAAGCAACGGAAAGCAAGATACAAATTTAAGATGGGGTTTGGAATAGTCAGGTGTGGTGTGGGTGGGTCAGGGGTCATATGCTTTCTTGAAGAGGTGAATTTTGAGTTGGCTTTTGAATGAGTTGATTGAGTCTGCATTTCGGATGTTTATGGGGAGGGAGTTCCAGAGGGTTGGGGGTTCACTACATCTTTACATACACACGTACAACAAATGTAATGCTATAAAGTTTGATTCTACGTCCACTAGACTTCTCAACTTACCGAAGAAGGTGCACAGAATGCAAAATGGTATAAAGATGCCAGGAGTGGACAGACGGACAGTGCATAACTTTGCCCATTTTACAGAGGAGGGAAAAGCAACCCTCAGAGGCAACATACCGCCTGTCTTCAGGACCAAACATAAAAGGAGGCTCTCAAGCAGCTAAGTGGTCAGTGCTAGGTACATCATGTATCTTTATTGCTCATGCAGTATTTATTTTATTTTTATTTTTTTTTATTTGGTTTATTTGGTCTATTTATTTCAGACATATTTCAGACATCAACATACAAAAAAACAAAATGAAAAGCATGGAAATACAATAAACAAAAATTATGTTTTTACAAAAAAAAACAAAAAAAAAACAGTTAAAAAACAAAACAAAAAAAAAATTATCTGTGTTGTTGAAATATGCCTGAAAAGCTATGTATGTTTAGTTTGGTACTGTGTCATTCTGAATCCAACCTGGATAATTCCTTCAAGTGGTAAACCTTTGTATATTAAACATGATGACGCAATAACATGTTGTTTGCATGTTTGGTCTACAGATTACAGCCATTGGACTCTGAGCTAGAGGATGACTCCAAAAGGCCCAAACATTAGTACAGAGAAACTGCAACCTCACACATGAAGTATATAAGTTTATACTTCTTCCATAAGTTTATACTTCTTCCATAAGTTTATACTTCTTCCTACTCCTTTTCAGGCATATCAATTCAATATGTTATTTGTTTATTTTTTGTTTATTTTTATTTGTGAAATCATTTGAACATATTTTTTTTTAATTGTATTTTCATGCTTTTAATTTTTTCTTTTTTTGATATGTCTGAAATAAAACTGAATCAATCAATCAATCAATGCTCACGGCCCACCTTCCTCTCCAACACACACACACACACACACACACACACACGCACACACGCACACACACACACACACCACACACACACACACACACACACACACACACTAAATAATAATGTGGGGGTCACTGAAAGACACAAAATGCCCACAAATCACATAAAAATATAAACTCTCTTAAATAAAACAAAAAAAGTTAATGTGAATTTTGTATTTGTATTTTGATGTGTTTGCACTTTTTAAAATGAGTTATTTATTTTAATGTGGTGGCACTTTTTGTGTTTCATTTATAAGAGTTGATATTTGTATGTGATTGACCTACTCGTGATGATTGTGAATTAAACAGACGGATTTCAGAAGATGTACCCAAAGCTTCGTTGCTTCATTCATCTTCTACCTCAACATCTACTTTTTACCACCGTCCTGGCCACTTGGGACCCTTAACAAACTGACGTATTTTACTGTGTACTAGCACCATAACCGGTGGAAACTGTGTCTTGTTATTATTCACTGCTAGGTGAACTCCGGCAGTAAAACAAAAAGAAGAAAACAAATTCAGAGTAGGTTAAAATTCTGACCAATGAAATGAGTTTGGGGCATGGCTTCCGGTGGAGCTCCACTTTCCCCATGGGTCTGCAAATAGGTGCCTCTCCTCAGCCAGGGCTGTGAAGCTAACTGTTGTTTACCCCCCCCACCCCCCCTCACACACACACACACCCCACATTCAACACACCGTAGACCTACTCCTCTATCTAGGTTTGATTGATTGATTCAATTTATTTCAGACATCAAAATTTACAAAACAAAATGAAAAGCATAAACAAAAATAAACAAATAACATATTGAATTGATATGCCTGAAAAGGAGTAGGAAGAAGTATAAACTTATTTAAGATTTTCAAATTGAATTTTCATGCATTTTCATTCCCTTCTTCTTCTGTTTTTTATTTCAGGTTGTGATCACCTACGACAAACAGAACGAACAGACACTGAGATGCCCATCTGACACGGCCGGCATCGTTGAGAATGTGGCCAAGAGAAATTTGCCAGGGCTGCTAACCTCATGACGAGACACAGAGAGCTGAAGGAGCATTTAAAAGCCAGTGTGTTGAACGTAGTGGAGGCTGATTGTGCGTCTCTGTGTAAACCAAAGAACCACTTCATGCTTTGGAGGACAAGCGCCGAAGAGCTACAATCATTCTCTTTCCAGGAGTTACACGACGATTTGAAGCGACTCTCCCCGTTCCTGTTTAGCATTTTTATCGAAAATCACCAACGACTCTCTGCCTCACATCTGCGCTGCGGCCTCGGTGGCTCTGAGAGGGAGAGATAATCGACTAGCTGCCCTGTCGTACTACATCAACTCTGTGTTATTGCGTGGTATTGGTGGTGGTGGGCCCAGCAAGGAGGTTTTTAAGAAACTGGCCACACTGGGCATCACCACAACGAAAGGCAACGCGGTGAGCAAACAGCAAGAAATGGCCGACTACTGGACGGCTCCTCTGAATCATATTGAAGATCCCCCGTCACTATCCCCCAAACACATCACTGATGATAGTTAACATCTACTGTACATGGTCCAATGTAAACACAGGACGGGTTAATGATAATGTATGACAGGTTAAATGTGTATTGACTTCACTTTAATTTGACCCTGGGTGGACATTCTTTTATTATTAGGCATATGAATGTGTATAAAATATGTATAATGTGTATATTACCTTCCAAAACTTAAATAATTTGTGTATTCATTGTCTAATTTTATCTTTCAGTCTAATTTTATTTAACTGTAGGCCCTCACTTTGTTGCTTGAATGATTATTGTTATTAAAAATATTTTTTGTTGGGGCGTTCCGGTGGCGTAGTGGATAGAGCGCGTACCATATTGGCTCCGGCCTTCGTTGCAGTGGTCGCGGGTTCGAGTCCGACCTGTGGACCTTTACTGCAGGTCATCCCCCCTCTCTCTCTCTCTCTCTCTCTCTCTCTCTCTCTCTCTCTCTCTCTCTCTCTCTCTGTCTCCCCATTTCAACTCTGTGCTGTCTGGTAAAGCTTGAAAATGCCAAAAAAAAAATAGATATTTTTTGTCATAGCTTACCACTTTGTAAAGCACTTTGAGTTGGCTTTATGTACTAAACGTGCTAAAGGACTACAAATAAAAATGCCTTGCCTTGCCTACACCTATTTTCTTTTTATATTTCCATTTATTGAATATCTTGAGCATTAAAAATATCTTCTGAAAAAAATAACCATCTTTGGAAAATGTCTTATTTTAATTTTAACATATATTACATTAAATACTTCAAAAGTCTGATTACGAACACATAATAACATTGTTTTATTTCTCGATGCTTCTGTCAACTAAAATAATGTACTCTTGGATTCATCTTATTGACACAAAAGAGGCAAAAAAATCAATCAGGAGAAAAGAGTCAATTTTTTTAATTTTATAAACTTAATGTTTATTCGTATATACATGAATATATTAATCTATAACCAAGAGAAAGGAGAGAATGTACAATGCAAAACAAAAACAAAAAAATCTCTATGTACAAATCAATAAATAAACAAAAAGAAAAAACAGAAGCAGGGACAGTTTTTTTGTTGACATTTTTTCACAGGTTCAAGTGTGTTTTTTTCGGGGGAGAAAAAGTAGGAAAAAGAAATTGACTGCAGTTAGAAAAAATTCTCAAATCTTTTTTTTTTTTTCTTTTTTTGTTAAAATGGTTAAAATGGCACCCGCACACAAAACATGAGGGAAAATTTAAAAAAACCAAAAAATTTGAAAAAAAAAAAAAATCAACATACGCACACACCACTTGACAAGCCAACTGGTTATTTTGTCCAGTTAAAATTTCATTTTTTTCTTATTATAAACGCATCTTTCTTAATTATTATTTTTTAAATTCAAATTCCGCACAGAATCAGGTCAAATCACAAATCACAGGCTACAACGACACACACGGACCAGTCCAACACACATCAACCTTTTTCATCTGCCGAAAAAATTCATTTTTAAAATTCAAGTTCCACTCGTGTGCACAAAGATTTTTTTCGACCTCGGAGAACACACACACACACACACACACACACACACACACACACACAGAGAGAGGAGACCGGGCTGCTGTAGAAACATGTAACAATCCTTTGAAACAGACATTTAATTTTTTGTTTTTTAAACCAAAGGCCTATAATATGAAAGTATTTTATTCCAACAAAACACCAAATAGAATGTGAAATGATGTTGCATTCAAGGAACATTTGAAAAAAAATGTTTAGCCTATTATTTTTTTTTATTCGATTTGTGAACTTCGAGGTACGTTTGAAAAAGATGAACCACTTCATTTGGAATCGGGGAGGTCAGAAAGTATCAAGAGACATACTAAGACATTGTTGTTTTTTGGCGTTTTTTTCACAGTTTTGACATATTTTCAAATTGTGGCCTCACTTTGATCCTAAAAACACATTAAGATGCATTACAAAAAACAATGGATAACATTCGGATAAGATGGATAAAAGTGTTTGTTTCGGGGCGCTCTGGTGGCATAGTGGATAGAGCGTGTACCATATTGGCTCCGGCTTTCATTGCAGTGGTCGCGGGTTCAAATCCGACCTGTGGACCTTTACTGCAGGTCATCCCCCTCTCTCTCTCTCTCTCTTCTCTCTCTCTCTCTCTCTCTCTCTGTCTCCCCATTTCAACTCTGTACTGTCTAATAAAGCTTGAAAATGCCAAAAAAAAAAGCTTAAAAAAAAAGAAAAAAAAATTGGTTTCTACAGCAGCTTCGTCTGCAGCTCACAACACAAACATATTCGCTTCAAGTTTCAGTTTTCGTCCACAGGGAAACGGGTCCACAAATTAACAGGATTTTTTCACCCTTTTTTTTTTAAAGAGATTTTTTAAAGTTTTCCCAAAAAATTGCGACGACAGTAAACATACAAAACTTTGATTTCGTTATTTTTTTATCACTGTGAAAGGCAGAGGACTTATCTTTCTTTCTCTCTCTCCATCTTTTTCCCTCTCTCTCCATCTCTCTCTCTCTTTCTATCCATTTCTCTCTCTCTTTCTTTCTCTCTGTCTCTCTCTCTGTTTCTCTCTCTCTCTCTCTCTCTCTCTCAAGGGTATTTTTGGCACATGATGTATTGGGTCAAACATTTCTCGCCAAATAATAATGTCCACTACAGTGTGACATATTTAAAGCCCCTGATCCAAAAAAATCCTTCTAACTATGTAAATGTTGGGAGTTGGTTTCATGATAGTAAAGCATCTGACAGTTATAGGCATATTTTTAACAATCCAAATTAAAAGATATTGTCATTTAAGTTTGATAAACTTTACAGAAATTCAGTTGGGCTATGCTCTGGTTCTTATGACACAATAAGTATTTTTTTTTAAACCAATCACGGCAGTTCTCGGCCTGAACATTCTATATAAACAATGACTGTTGCCATGGATATCATTTGATACAGCCACGCGCACACAGTCCTGTCAAACGGTCAGTAAAAAAATTTTTTTTTAAACTAAAGTTTTATAACATTTAAGAAGATTTTTTTAACCAGAAGTTTGTAAAACTTTATTGAGACGCCCCACTTTAATAATATATATTGATTTTTGACTATTTTTGTATTTTAATCTGTGTTGATTTTGTATTTGTATCGTCTTTCATATGGAACTTTAAGTCCGTAATAAAGTATTCATTCATTTGATTAGGTTAACAGGGTTTTAAGTTAATGAATTTAGTCAATTTATTTCTGAATGTCACAGTGTCCAAATACATCCACAGTAGCCGGATGACGTGCCTTTTAGAATTGCTTTTCACATTTAATGAAAAACTAATATTTAGTTTTTTGGGAGGGAGGGATGGGGATATGGGTGATTCATTTATTTGATCATTAAGATAATTATAAACTTCATGCAAGGGTAAATAATAATAATAAAAAAACAAGGCCTTACATGGTCGCAGTGCAAGACAAGCGCATGTAGTGTGTGGCTGTGCTCTAAAAGCCCTACTAACGTCCTCCCTCCTACATACTCAACATGTATATACTACACACTGTCTACTTAACCATCCATTGTGTATGCGAGGTTCGTCGGACCGTTTTACACTGAAGTATACAGAACCTATGGATCCATACACAAAATCTTCCCGGAAGTTAGTACTCATCCGGGCATTTCTCGCCTACAAAAACTCGCATACACAACCACAACACACTCAAATTGACGTCAAAATGAGTATGAGTAGGACGTTAGTATGAGTAGGACGTTAGTATGAGTAGGACGTTAGTAGGGCTTTTCGAATACAGCCGTAGTGTTTTAGTTGTTGAAGTGATATGAACTGGTCGGGGAAAAATCCAACCTTGAATATTTGTTTGTTTAGTAGTTTGTTTTAGATGTGAGACACTGTGTTGGCAAAAATTATTGTTTTCAAGCAATGGTCCATTTTGAGATTTTTTTCTACTTTGCTTTCATAACTAGGACCCATTGTTTTTTAGGAATTATTACGAATTTCAGTGCTTAAACTACCAGCGTTTTCATCGTAACTTGACAACGGTAAGCTTGACAAGTGCAAAGCAAAGGTTGGGGCTTCTTTTTTAATTTCTTTTTTATTTTATTTTGCTGATCCAATAGTTTTAAACTTCAACAGACACCCGCCTTCAAGTGAGTTAACGTTTGTCAATTTAGCGATTCCAGACCTTCTGTACAAATTAAATGAAGTACGATGGTCTGGGAGGACTAGGCTATTAATAAGGTTGTTTAAGGTTGGATTTTTCCCTTTTTTAAAGAAACATAGTTAGGACAGAGACATAGAATTAAAAGAGTGTGTTCCCTTTGTGTGCAGTGTAGAAGCGTCACTATCGTTCATCTAGGCTCATATTTCTAAACTAAATTCAAGGAAAATAAATTCTGCATTTTGATTTTTTTTTTTCTAGTTTTACATATTTAAAATTTTGTCAAAATATAGGATTAAAAAGCATATTTTTTTTTACATTTTGACAATTTTTGTGAACATTTTTAAAAGTCCGTAAATTTGTCAATTTTTTTTTTAAATATAGAAAAATCATGCATTTTAACACTATAATTTAGACTAATTTTCAAATGTGCAAAACAAAACAAAAAAATTGTCAAAATGCAGATTTCTTTTTCCACAGAAATATAGAGAGAGAAACCATAAATGAACGACTCAGCTTGTCATAACTGCCACCAAAATAAAAAATAAAATAAAATAATTTCAATAATTTCAAAATAAGATAAAAAGTCCTGCAGGATAAGTTAGCAGGATGAGTCGGGTGTCATCATGGCACATTTGGAAAGTGGTTAAAACACATAGATAGGAAAGGGGAGGGGATACGCCATGTTGGAAGAAATAATACTACTAAACCCCTTCTGCTGTGTGTGTGTGTGTGTGTGTGTGTGTGTGTGTGTGTGTGTGTGTGTGTGTGTGTGTGTGTGTGTGTGTGTGTGTGTGTGTGTGTGTGTGTGTGTGTGTGCAATGGTACGGTCCAAGGGTCCAACCAAAATATCAGTTTGCTGTTACAGAAAATGTTAAAAAAAAAAAATTGTAAAATACATTTTTTTTATTTTTTATTTTTTTTAAGACAATAGAAGAATAGAATTAAGCTTAGTTTATGGAAAAATTGGGAAAATTATGTTTATTTAGTCAAAATTTAGACTTTTTTTAAATCTCAAAATACTGACTTTAAATAGTTTTTTTTTCATGTTTTTTTTTCAAATTTTCCTGGTGAAATTTTCCTTCCTTACGCTACACTGTTTAGAATTTTTTTTTCTGAAAACACTACAGCAAACGTGACTTTTAAGGTTTACGGTAGTTTCAAATTCATCTTCCAACATGGCGGACACCATTTTGCGACACACGTTTGTACTTTCGACATCTTCATAAGAATTAGCAGCACCATATCAGAGCAGAGAGATGCAAAAATGTACAAAGCAACAAAAAAAAAATTAAAATAATCTATTAACAACAACAACAAAAAAATCTCAAATTTCATGGTCCGTTTAAAAAATAACAAAAGAAATGAATATACTGCACAGTCGGTGTTAACTTCATATTTACACTTCAAATTTTTTTTCATTTGTTTTTCAACTCACTTACTTGTTCATCACTCTCTTTCTGCCACATCCTTCACTATGTAGTGGTTAACAATTCATTCATTAATAATAATAAAAAATAAAAAATTCAAATTAATAACAGTGGCATTTTAAATCATGGCTTGTGCCCACTGGATTTTGACACCATCATATCTCCGTGATTTTTTCACTCCAATGGACGACCTTAAAATGATTTGTAGTCCTTTGTAATTTTTTGTAGTTTTTTTCTTGTTTGTAACATGGCAGCGTTCACAACTTTTAAAATCTCCTTTTTTTTTTCACTGATGTTAAAATGCTGAAATAGGGTCCCAGCAGGCAGCGTCCGAAAACCGAAAAAAAAAAAAAAAAACTTTCATCAGTGCTTGAATAGTCCCACGAAAACACTCGTCGTAAGTAAAAGGCAGGCGACAAAAAGTTCCCTGAAAAAATAGAAACACATTTGAAAACACACACACACACACGCCAGCTATTTCACACACACACACACACACACACACACACACACACACACACACACACACACACACACACACACACACACACACACACACGCCAGCTATTTCACACACACACACACACACACACACACATACACATCTACTGTATATGTGTGGACTATGCTGCGGTTGGCTTTCGTTTTCGTTTTGTTCGTTTTTATGTACATACACTCCACTTCCACTAGGGGGCGATCCACATGAAACACAGTTGAAAATTCAGGGATGAAATTTCTTCTTTTTTAATCCAAGGTGCAAAAAAATCCCCAGTAAAAGAGGCTTGAACGAAAAATCTTTTTTAAGGGCCGAAAAAATTTGACGTAAACAAAGTTGTAAACGAAAACAAATTCAAAAAAATGGACCAGGGAATGACATGGGTCTGCTTTTATCCACACATCCGAGACAACCAAAGTTTCACGAATTTTCTGGTAGAGAATTCGGCTCTGGACAACTTTTCCGATGCTAGTTATCCCCACAAACGCATCCATAAGTTCCTCAATTTGTCCTTAATCGTAGTATGAAGAAAGACGCTCCTTTTTGAGTGTTTATATCCACGAATTCAGCCTTTAAAACGTCCTTTCCGTGGCTCCAAATCACACCAAATCTGCCCCAAAGTACTAAGGTGCTTCTCTGCTTTTCTGCTAGTCCACAAAAAACATCCTTAATCCGGCAATCCTTCCAAAACCATCAAAAATCATCATATCCTCGAGGTTTATCCTTTGCCATTACACATAGGCCCAGATACCCTCCACGTAAAGTTAGTTGTGCCCCTTAAACAAAGGCCTAGTAGACCCCCGTTAGAAGTTTTTTTTTTCTTAAATAGGACCAATGGTTGAAAGTAAGGAATAGGCAGGAATTGGTGCAGAGTCATTTAAAAATCTGTCTGTGTAACACACACACACACAGAAATAGTGTTAATATAAGGACCTCCTCTCCTCTTCTCCCCCATATTTGACACAGCAAAGTCTGCTTCTTTAGAGTGATTCTCTGTTGTTGTTAGCACCAGTCCAGTGCACTCTAATGCTTGTGTTTGTTTGTTATTATTTGAATTGTCAGAAAATCCCCTTGGCGATCTTGAGTCCCTTCTGCTTCATGCGAGGCAGAGTGGAGCTGGCCACACTCTTGGCTCTGATTGGTCGAGCCAGGCCGCGCTTCTTCAGCACGAAGTCGTAGTTGGCCGTGGAGTTCATCGCGTAGAAGACGTTCGCGTTGTCCGGGATACGCAGCTCTGTGGGGAGAGAAAGGAGAATACAATACATAAGTTTACTGTAACATGTCATTCATAATTATTAAATTATAAGAACACAACGATTAGTTAGGGCAAATACAATGTGGTGTTATGACATTTTTTTGTCCGGGGATACTAGGAGAACACAATGTTTAAATCTGGTAAAAAATTATTCTTTATTTTGGGGAGACATAATGGGAAAATACATGATCAAAAGGACAAGAGCATTATGATATATTCTACTCCTAGTTAAGGTAAATTCCTGAATAATATTACTTTTTTTTATCTATAAACATTTGCTTGTTTTGCGGAGAAAGTGAGTGGAAAATCAACAAAATGAAGACTAAGGATTTGTTCTTCTCTGAATATGGATTGTGTGTGTATGGACAGAGAGGCCAAAAAATACTTTATTGTTTAATTAAGATAACAGAAAGATCACAAAGACAATAATCGGAGCTCAATACACAATGGTGTGACATTTAGTCAGACACTCACTCGCTCACTCACTCTCTCTCTCCCTCACTCTCTCTCTCTCTCCCTCTCCCTCACTCACTCACTCACTCACTCACTCACTCACTCTCTCTCTCTCCCTCTCTCCATCCCTCTCTCCCTCCCTCCCTCCCTCCCTCTCCCTCTCTCTCTCCCTCCCTCCCTCCCCCTCACACACACTCCCCCCCCCACACACTTACCCCCACCCCCCCCCCACACACCTTTGTCCTCTGAGATCTTCTGCATGAGCTCGTAGTCCTCACTCTTCTCTCGGTCCAGGTTGTGTTTGATCATCGCTTTCCTGATGACGGCCGGAGTCTTGTCCTGAGACGTCACCTGAGAACCACAGGAGCAGAGAACAGTGTCACACACAAAACTACTGTCTTCTATAGAACATGGGATACATTTTTTAATTTTTTGTTTTATTTCTGTTTGGTTTTAGTATTTTTATATTTGATTTGTTTTGTATGTTGTGATGGTGCAGGTGTGCAAGAAAAAACTGCAATAAATATGTTGTGTGAAAAAAAGTTTGTGTACAAACTGTGTGTGTGTGTGTCTGTTTGTGCCGTGTATTTGTGTGTGTGTGTGTGTGTGTGTGTGTGTGTGTGTGTGTGTGTGTGTGTGTGTGTGTGTGTGTGTCTGTCTGTCTCCTGTGTGTGTGTGTGTGTGTGTGTAAACTGACCAGAATGCTCTTGTACATGTTCCCGTTCTCCACGTCCAGACTGACCCGGATGATGCAGCAGTCGTCCACCTGATGGTTTATAACAATATGGTTAGTGTAGTTTTAAAAAAAAAAATCACAACACACACAAACAAACACCTGCACCATCACAATATACAAAAAAATAACAAAAAAATAACAAAAACAAAATAGAAATTAAAGAAAATAAACAATAAGGAAAAGAAAAATATTATATTGTACTACATTATATTATAAAAATATGTCACCTGTCAAACGAAAAAAGAAACAAAAACAAAACATAATTTTTATTTATTCATTTTTAATTTAAAAAAATATACATTATATTATAATTATATAAATTGTCACTTTAAAAAAAGTTTTTAAAAAATTAACAAAAAAAATAAAAAAGTTATATTATATTATATTATATTATATTGCATTACATTATATTACATTATATTATATTATATTATATTATATTATATTATATTATATTATATTGTAAAAATAGTCACCTGTCAAACAAAAAAATTAAAAAACAGAAAAACAAAAAACAAAATAGAAATAATTTTTTTTTTTTTTTTAAATAAATTAATTAATTAAAATAAATAAAAAAACAATATATATTATATTATATAATATTAAGTCTTACCTGTTGGTTGTAGAGCGGCAGTGACAGCGTGCTGTAGTTGGACACGGCGGACACGGAGCGTTTGTGTGAGCGGGACGATGCGTTCAGGGGCGCGGAGGAAGAAACGGACGAGTTAGACGCACTGCTGGAGCCTGAAGCAGAGCCTGAAGTATCCAGAGAGGACAGGGACGTGCACTCCCAGAACTGTGGAGAGAGAGAGAGAGATAGATGGATGGATGGATGGATGGATGGATGGATGGATGGATGGATGGATGGATGGATGGATGGATAGAGAGAGAGAGAGAGAGAGAGAGAGAGGGAGGGAGGGAGGGAGGGAGGGATGGATAGATAGATAGATAGATAGATAGATAGATAGATAGATAGATAGATAGATAGATAGATAGATAGATAGATAGATAGACAGAAAGGAGAGAGGGGAAGAGAGAGAGAGAGGGAGAGAGACAGACCGACAGAATGACAGACAGACACAGGAGAGAGAGAGACAGAGAGGATTAAAACAAGACATTAGGACATTGGTGGGCCACCTTTGTTTACATACCAGTTCACAGAGCCTAAGCTGTGTATCAACACCAGATTTTGGTGTGCAACAATATGGACAGGTAGCTGATCATGAGGAGTTATTCACTGATTTTAACAACAAGCGTTCTCCAGAATCACTGACTGCACCTTTAATGATGACTTTAACCGGCGTGCGCATATTTGAAAACAGAAATGGTCGCTAGTTAGCTTAGCTCAAACACTGGTAGTCAATGGGTAGCGTTAGCCATTAGCCCTACGTTTTCTATGTCATTTCAGAATCGAATACATACCGTTGACCTACTGAGCACATCCACGGTGGTTTGCATATGTGCCCCGCGTGTCCGCCTCCCCGTGTGTATGTGATTCTAAAATGACATAAAAAATGCAAAAAAATATATAGAAGCGCAACATAAAATACACGTTGTTGTTGTTGTAATGTTTATCAACGGAGGCAGGCAAGCAGGCAGGCAGGCAGGCTAGTACTTCCCATTGACTACCAGTATGTGAGCTAAGCTAATTAGCGGTCATTTGGCTTTTCTATACTAGCAATTATTTAAAAAATCTTACTTTGGGAACAAGAATAAAAAAAAATCCACAACAAGGGTTATGGAAAGTGTATAAATATAGCAAAACTTTTACTTTTTTTAAAGTAAAAGTAAAATTACTTATATACAGCTCTGGAAAAAAATTAAGAGGCCACTCCAAATGTTCAGTGTCTCTCGTTCTACTCTTTATAGGCATATGTTTGAGTAGAATGAACATTTTGATTTTTATAATATAAACTACTGACAACATTTCTACCAAATTCACAATACATTTTTTGTCATTAAGAGCATTTCCAATAAGTAATGTAGAGATGAAGATTGAAGAAAAATCCAGACTGGTCTCTTCATTTGCTGTAGGCTATATGAATTGCTTATACAAAAATTCTATATGTTTGTGTATTGAGGATACAGGCCAATGTTTCAATCCATATTTTATTATGTGAATTTAAAGGTGGAGTTAGTGATTCTGGAGAACGCTTGTTGTCAAAATCACTTTTTGTCCAAATCAGTGAATATCTCATCTCTTAATTTGTTCCAGAGCTGTATATGCCGTCAATAAACATAAATTAAAGGAATTTAAAATGCTGAAATAAATATAAAATCAAAAGTGTAATGTTACCGTGGAGGTTGTGTCTGCGGCCGAGGCTTCTCTCCCCAAAGCAGAAACCACAAGTTTGACTGACGGAGTGGAAGTCTGTGGAAAGAGAGAGAGAGAGGGAGGGAGGAGAGAGAGAGAGAGAGAGAGAGAGAGAGAGAGAGAGAGAGAGAGAGAGAGAGAGAGAAGAGAGAGAGAGAGAGAGAGAGAGAGAGAGAGGGAGAGGGAGAGAGGAGAGAGAGAGAGAGAGGAGAGAGAGAGAGAGAGAGAGAGGAGAGAGAGAGAGAGAGAGAGAGAGAGAGAGAGAGAGAGAAGGGAGAGAGAGAGAGAGAGAGAGAGAGAAGAGAGAGAAAAACACAAGATTTTAAAGTTAACAATTCAACACAGAACTAAATAAATATTGGTGCAAATGCAACATAAACAGATTAATCCAATGCGTCTAATGATAATAAATATATATATACAGTACATGAATAAAATAACATTAAAAATAGAAATAAAAAATGTATAAAAGAACCACATATAATAGACAGACAGACCGACCGACCGACAGACAGACACAGACAGACACACAGACAGACACACACACACACACACACACACACACACACACACACACACACACAGACACACAGACAGATAGATAACCACCATCATTACACTCTTTCCTACCTTTCTCTCTGTGTGTGCCTCTGGGGAGTCCGATAGAAAGCTTGGGTTAACATCTTCCAAGTCGGATCCACTGGAGCTCACTGACGTTACACTTAGCGCATCCCCGCTGTCGCCCCCCCTCTCTCTGTCCCCCCCCCTGTCTCTCTCTCTGTCCCCTTGATAAGGCCTATCTCCCACCCCCCTGTCACCCCCCCTCTCCCTCTCCGCTTGGTACGGCCGGTAGTGGGAATGGTCGAATGACTTGGAGTGATGAGAGCCCGCACCTCCTCCGCTGCACCCCGCTTCGGTTAACTGGCGACTGGGGAAAGAGGAAGAAATACAGGGGGTGAGTTAGAGACAGTCATGGAATTTAAAATAATTATTTTCTTCGGATGATTTTTTTTAAATTATTTTTTTATTTTTTTATTTTAAATGCTTTATTAGACATTAGAGTTGAATTCATTCTGGCAACTGGAAACACAAGAAGGGACCAGTTTTAACATGGCAGTCATGGCACTACAGGCTATGTATGAAAGGTGATATACAAGGGATGAGTTTGAGACAGTCATGGCATTAAATATATAATTTTTAAATTTTTTGTTGTTTTTTTTGTTTTGCGACAGGAAACACGAGGGAAGTCCTGCAGACTCTCTCTCCATGTTTGTTTTGACTTATTCCACTTTTTTGTTACGCTACGTCGCATTGTGAATTTCAACAATGTGCAGAACGTTTAGATAGAAACCTGGCTACTCACTCGCTCCATCGCTTCATGATGCCTCCGTTCTTCTTTCCTCTCAGAGTGTTACTGGCCGATTCAGACAGAGGCTCAATCTCACAGGACAGGTGGTAGCTGCAGGGGGGGGGGACAGGAGGAGTATTGAGAAGGGTCATGTTTAAAATAATGTTCGACTGGATTAAACAACCAAACACCACGTATATATATATATTAGGTCAAATAGGTGAGGTAGTGCTGATGAAAATGATACCAAACATTGGCATGTTAACTATTTCTGAATGTGGTTAAGGTAGTCAGAATCAAAAGTAGGCAAAAACGGGAAAAATAGCACGGGAATCCTAAGGGTTAAAGGTGCAATATGCAGTTTCAGGGAGGGGGAGGGGGATTTGTTTACATTGCAGTTATTTACATCACAACTTATTTAATGAACATGTAAGTCTTAGTATTCAATAATTTCAACATTATAGTAAAAAAACTTTTGAAGATGCTTAAAATGACATTCTGGCGTTCTCTTCCCTCGTTTGGAACGTAAATTGTGATGTGTTCAAGTGCTGTCAGTAAAAATGTGTATTTGGCAGAGGTAACGTCAATCTTGTAAAATGTAGCAATAGGAAACTTAATACCAGAAGGTAGTACCGTATACCAGGGTCTCTCTGTCCGTCCGTCCGTCCGTCCGTGTGTGTGTGTGTCTCTCTGTCTATCTGCGTGCGTCTGTGTGTGTGTGTCTGTCTGTCTATCTGCGTGCGTCTGTGCGTCTGTGCGTCTGTGTGTGTGTGTGTGAGTGTGTCTGTGGCCTCACCTCTCTGCCTCGCTGAGTTTCTCCACCCCAGAGAACCATTCTCTGAAGTGAGAGTCCTGAGTGAAGCTGTAGTTGTTGGAGGCCAGCTGCAGCAGCTTGATCTGAGCGATCACCTCAAACTCCTGAAGGGAGGGAAAGAAAAAAACGGTTATTAATTATATGAAGGGTTGAATATTTATTGGAGGAGATCGATCACTCACGCCAATACCTAGCATCTAGCAAAAACCAGCGTTTTGAAATCTTTTCTTCAGATTGTTACAAACTAAAAGATTTAGTTTTAATAGTGCAAATGTTAATCACCTTTCTTCTCTTCTCAAAGTTGATCAGACCGCCCTGAAAAAAATACACACACAAATTAAACATTAGAGAAATTGATGGTTAAAAATATAACTCATCCCCGCCATGTTAGTTGTTTGTTTAGTCTACTTGTTTTTTATTTTTTTTGTTTGTGTTTGTTCTCAAAAAAAAATCCATTAATAAAGTATTTAAAAATAAAACATAACACATCCCATTAAGAACACATGTTTAATGTCTGACCTAAGTGTACTACTAGCTTTAGTTTGTTTTAGCTGTGCGTCATTACCGTGTGTGAGTGAGTGAGCGAGCGAGTCTATGTGTGCTGTGTGTGTGTGTGTGTGTGTGAGTGAGTGAGTGAGTGAGTGAGTGAGTGAGTGAGTGAGTGAGTGAGTAGGAGTGAGTGAGTGAGTGAGTGAGTTGAGTGAGTGAGTGAGTGAGTGAGTGAGTGAGGTGAGTGAGTTAGTGAGTGAGTGGGTGAGTGAGTGTGCGTGCGTGCGAGCGAGGGTGAGGGAGTGAGTGAGTGAGTGAGTGAGTGAGTGAGTGAGTGAGTGAGTGAGTGAGTGAGTGGGTGAGTGAGTGTGGTGTTGCGTGCGAGCGAGGGTGAGGGAGTGAGTGAGTGAGTGAGTGTGAGTGAGTGAGTGAGTGCGTGCGTGTGTGTGTATATACAGTATGTGTGTGTGTGTGTGTGTGTGTGTGTGTGTGTGTGTGTGTGTGTGTGTGTGTGTGTGTGTGTGTGTGTGTGTTTTGTGTGTGTGTGTGTGTGTGTGTGTGTGTGTGTGTGTGTGTGTGTGTGGTGTGTGTGTGTGTGTGTGTGTGTGGTGTGTGTGTGTGTGTGTGCGTGTGTGTGTGTGTGTGTGTGTGTGCGTGTGTGTGTCACTCACCTCAGTGTAATCCTTCATGGCTGTGTCCATCATCACCAGGTCTGTGAGGAAGTTCCTAAGTACGGGATGGTCCCCTGCATCACTCCCTGTTCACACACACACACACACACACACACACACACACACACACAACACACACACACACACACACACACACACACACACACACACACACACACACACACGCACACACAATGGTTATAAGAGGGGCATTTGTTTAAATTTGCGGAGCCTGCAGTTGGTTAACAAAACATATTTTCTCTTCCCGTAATGTGTATGTTTGTGTTCATTTGGGAGATGCCAAAGACTCATTTCAGACAATACAGTAAATCTAATCAAATGCCTTAACATATCCGTTAGAGAGGCACAGCAAAGCATTAAAGTTTTGCAGAAGTCTGATCTGCAGAATTTTGATAATTTGTTGATTTTTTTAAATTAAAGTTATGTTAAATACATAGGATAATTCAATTTTTGTTCTTGTTTTTTTAAATAAAAAAAACAGTTTTGTCTTTGTTTCTTTTGTTGTTGTTTTTTGTTAGTTGTGATGGTGCAGGTGTTTGTTTGTGTGTGTTGTGAAAAAATTAAAAACTACAATAAATATACTGTGAAAAAAAAATTACTGTAAAAAGTGCCATCAGATGAATGTAAAAACAGTCAAAAATCCACAATATAAAAGACTGGCCAGACCACAGTATCTTCTCTTGCCACTAGGTGGGGCTGTGGGCAGTGAATTCATTGCCACTGTCTGGTTCATTGTGCAGAATGTAATGTAATGTATTTCATCATATCGTTGGCCTAATAGCATAATTGCCTAAATCATATTTACTCTACTCTACTTTTACTCTACATCTACTTTTCGTTAGCCTAATAGCATAATTTCCTAAGTCATATTTTAAGGGTTATAGAGTAGGGTAAAGTAGATGCAGAATAGAGTAGATGTAGAGTAAAAGTAGAGTAGAGTAAATATGATTTAGGCAATTATGCTATGAGGCTAACGACACACAAAACAAGATGATTGTATATGTCCTCACCAAGTCCCTCTGTTGCTGGTGTCTCCTCTGAGCTCGTTTGGGGTTGATCTCCAACGTGGCAAACTTAGACGTTCCCTCCTTCAAAATAAGACAAACACAAAAGCCCATTAAATACACAATAAATACATTATTTTACATTCTGCATATCACTCCCCTCTCTGCCCCATTTCAACTCTGTCTCTACACTATCAATAAAGCATAAAAATGCCAAAAAAAAATATATCTTTAAGAAAGTAGTTTGTTCTTTGTTCTTGTGGAGTATGTAACAGGCTTTACTGCACATAACATGTGTGTGTGTGTGTGTGTGTGTGTGTGTGTGTGTGTGTGTGTGTGTGTGTGTGTGTGTGTGTGTGTGTGTGTTCCATAACATCTGGTGGCTCTGAGCAGGTGACAGCAGGATGTATGAACCAGTGTGTGACCCGCCCTGTCCATGGACTCTATAACATCCAGAGAAACATCCTGAACACACACACACACACACACACACACACACACACACACACACACACACACACACACACACACACACACACACACACACACACACACACACACACACACACACACACGCGCACTTGTAAAAAGTCATTTACATTGTGAACACCATATGACCGTAAAAAAATCCATATTTTCATGCTGTCTTTTCCTTGTAACTGTATCTCTGTGTGAAGCTAGATTCTGCACTGTCATCGCATCACTTTCCTAACAATGAATTATCACCATGAAGCCTCTGGCAGTAACTAGACCCCTATAGCTATAGGCCAGTGCACAGTGAAGCCTGTTTTTCACACTCACTCACTCACTCACTCACTCACTCACTCACTCACTCACTCACTCACTCACTCACTCACTCACTCACTCACTCACTCACTCACTCACTCACTCACTCACTCACTCACTCACTCACTCACTCACTCACTCACTCACTCACCTCACTCACTCACTCACTCACTCACTCACTCACTCACTCACTAAAACAGAAAAAGGAAAGAGACTGATCATAAAAAAGAAGGAAAGAAAACTCTGCCTGCTGTGAGCTGATAAGAGGAAGAGGGGGAACGCCCAAGAGAATGATCTATTATACACTATCACACGTTTATCTGAAGCTGCCAAAAGGTTTTCTCTCTTTCCACTGACGTCGGTAGGGATTCCCTCAACAGAGTCCGCTTTACTATTACGTCGGCCAACTACTCAAGTTTTATGAAGTTAAATATATTTTTTTGGGCATTTTTATGCTTTATTGATAGTGTAGAGACAGAGGTGAAATGGGGCAGAGAGGGGAGTGACATGCAGAGAACGACCGCGGGCTGGAATCGAACCCGGGTCCGCTGCTGGCCGAGGCCCATGGGGGGGGGGGGGACGCCCTACCAACTGAGCTAAGGGCGCCCCCCACAAACTACTTTCTGACAGAGCTGCGAGAAGTTCTTTCTGGTCTGACATTACATACTTCACCAGAACTCAAGTGCCGAACTCCTCACCGCGGTGCATTGTTACCATGGTAATTGACCCAGTAGCGCCAGCTGATTTCACTTCGCTTTCCTCATTGACTTCAGACTGACCAATCACACAATAGTTCTCGGACAAGCTGCGAGAAGAAAGTTCGGCCCGGGTGATGTGTCGAGAACAAGCTGCGAGAACAGCTGAACAAGAGCTGAGAGAAGAAAATGACGTCACTTTCTTCTCTCAGCTCTGTCACCGAGAACTTTGTTCTTTCTTCTCGCGGAGTATCTGACAGGCTTGACTCACTCATTCATTCACTAGTTTGTCTGTTTAGAAGCTTGGTCTGTAGCCAATAATCTCATGTATATATAAAGAAAGAGATTCTATGAAATAAAAGCAGAACCAATACCAGACTGGTAAAGTTGGAAAGGTATTGACAGATTCTAACGTCCTACTCATACTAACGTCCTACTCATACTAACGTCCTACTCATACTCATTTTAAAATCAATTTGAGTATGTTGTGGTTGTGTATGCGAGTTTGTGTAGGCGAGAAATGCCCGTATGAGCACTAACTTCCGGGAAGATTTGGTGTATGGATTGATAGGATACTTTTCCTACTCAACTGCCCCACAATGCATTGCGTCTTTTCAAACGGCATGGAAGTTTTTTTTTATTTTTTATTCTTTATTGCTTCTGTATACTTCAGTGCAAACTGTCCGACGAACCTCGCATACACAATGGATGGTTAAGTAGATAGTATGTAGTATGTATATGTTGAGTATGTAGGAGGGAGGACGTTAGTAGGGCTTTTAGTATGTAGTATATACATGTTGAGTATGTAGGAGGGAGGACGTTAGTAGGGCTTTTAGTATGTAGTATATACATGTTGAGTATGTAGGAGGGAGGACGTTAGTAGGGCTTTTACGAACACAGCCATAGTCTTACCTTCACCAGCAGTTCTCGACTGAGTGAGTAGTTGTTGTCGTCGGAGAAGATCTCTGAAAGCTCGCGGAACGTTCTGAAACTTTCCCTGTTGAAAGAATGAGAAGACACAGACGTCAGTACATGTAAAACAAACTCAGACAAAAATCAACACGGCAGCCTTCTACCATAATATTCAACCAAGGCATATACAGTATCTACAGTAACAAAAAGGGGGAAAAAAGTCTGGGAGCACATTGAAACATCTCTTATATTTTCACGTTTAACATGGAAATAATCAGAAGATTTGAGGATTAGGCAGCTGCTCTTGAGTCTGACTCCTTCACAAATGCACAATGTGCTCTGTCGGACTTCCCTACTGA